>JANSTW010044124.1:0-13777 GCA_027564275.1 Diadocidia ferruginosa
AATAATCTTCTTAAATAAAAAAAAGAAAGATTTACAAACAAAAAAAAAAACATAGTGTGTCGCTGCTACAGAAGCAATATTTACCAATCGCTCATTAAAAATTATTTTAAAATAATCGAACGCTTATAACAGAAATTATTAAAAATTAATTTAAAACTAAATTAAAATATTTATTTGTACTCAATTTATAATTATTTGCCTGAAACACTGACCTTTCTATTATGTAACCTATAAAAAATCGATTCTTTTTTTTTTTTTTGTAAATTTTCCGCCAAAACAAAAGAATTATAATTATTTTTTCATTTAAATATTTTTATATTTATTTTTATTTGTCGTGACTCAAACAATAAATTACCAAACTATATCAAAATAATGCCCAAATGCAAACAGCTATATGCTGAAAATGAAGAAAATAATATATGTAATTAATATGGTTAATATAATTTAATTAATTTTGGTTTTGAATCAATTAATAAATTTTCTATAAACAGAAAAGTTAAATAAATTTTATTTTATTGTAATTATTTATTTACCTAAAAAAACTATAGGGCTGAACAAAGCAGAGCTAAAATATATAAAAACTACAATAATTTATGCGCGCCCCGTATATTTTTACCAAAATAATTTATTATATCCTTTTTGTCCTTAATAAACTATAATAATATTTACTTATGTTATAATATATAAATGTATATGAATGGAATAAATAAGAAATAAATTGATTTTAGTTGAAAGCAGAAAGAATATTGTTTTATTTATAGGAACAAAATTAATCTTTGGCTCTTGTTGGTCCCTTAAATTAAAAAATTCCGAAAACCTGTTTATCTCTAATTAACATACTCAGAAACAAGTTACTGAAAAATCTTACATTGTTTTCTTAGTGTAGAAACATATTGCTGTAAAGAATGCTTTCTTACTGGTTTTTTCCATCAACAATGTTGTAGTTTTTAAAAGAAATTTCAACTATTTGTTTTCCTATTTCTTGACTATATTATTTATCATACGATCTTTTCCTATCACTTGATCATTTCATAGGAATTTTTAAAAGATGCGCATCATTATTCCGTTTAAAATGAGCCTACGCACGAGTCTTTATGATAATTCGAACATATTTAAATTCCCTACAACTATCGTTTTCATTGAAAACTTTTTAAAAAAGATTTTTAACGATCACCCGATAATTTCGAAAGTATTTTAAGAAGATGCGCATCATTATTCCGTTTAAAATGAGCCTACACACGAGCCTTTACAATAATTTGAACATTTTTAAATTCCCTACAACTATCGTTTTCATTGAAAACTTCTCGAAAAGATCTCTAACGATCACCCGATAATTTCAAATGTATTTTTAGAAGATGCGCATCATTTTTCCGCTTCAAATGAGCCTATACACAAGCTGCTACGACAACGGGAACATTTTTAAATTTCAAAAAAACTGATTTCGATTAGACCTTCTACTATCTTCTGCTTGCCTGTTACTTTTAGTAAAAAATTACTAGTAAAAATTGGAAAAACATTCGTATGGCTTTTCGAATTTTTTTTTTGCGAGGAGCTTCGCCCTTGCCAGCTTAATGTAGGATAATTTTTTAGCTTTAATTTAAGAGCTTGATGCGGCGAAGCTCCTCGCAAATTTTTTTCAAGTAAGACATACAAATGTTTTTATGAGCTTTTGAAGCAACACAATTTTTTCGAGAAGCTTCGCCTACTAAGCTCGCTTGTTTAGCTTTAATTTAAGCTTGATGCGGCGAAGCTCGTAAATTTTTTTTTAGAGAAGTCATACAAATGTTTTTAGATTTTTTGCTAGCAATTTTTAGTTTTTACTGAAAGTAACAGGCAAGCAGAAGGTAGCAGGAGGTCTAATCGAAATCAGTTTTTTTGAAATTTAAAAATGTTCCCGTTGTCGAAGCAGCTCGTGTATAGGCTCATTTTAAGCGGAAAAATGATGCGCATCTTCTAAAAATACTTTTGAAATTATCGAATGATCGTTAAACGTCATTTTCATAAATTTTCAATGAAAATGATAGTTATAGCAAATTTAAAAATGTTTAAATTGTCGTAGAGACTCGTGCGTAGGCTTATTTTAAGCTGCAAAATGGTGCGCATCTTTTAAAAATAATGATCTAAAGACCGTGAATATGTTAATTAAATAGTTTTTATTTACACGAATAAAAATAGGTAAAAATGGGCAGAACCGCCTTACTCTGTTATCAATCTCGCGCCTTCTGTAAAATTAAACTTAGGATCAGTGCGCAAAAATATAACAATCAGACGCCCAATTATAAAACTTGATATTATCGGTATCGAGTCGAGATTAAAATTCCGATACGCTTGAATGTAGCTATTATGACTTCTAGATGATAATGTAAGTCTAAATTGAGTATAACAATGAAAATGTATGTAAATTATACCACTCAATCCGATCGTGAAGTCATAATAGCTACATTCAAGCGTATCGAAATTTTAATCTCGACTCGACACCGATAATATCGAGTTTCATAATCGGGCCTCTGATAGATTTAAAATAATGTTAAAAATAGATTTAATATGATTTGAACGAAAATATTTCGATTCACTGACATTTCATTTCGGCCATTTTATCTCGCGTCATTTTATCTCAACGACACTTTATCTTGCGTCATTTTATCTCAACGACACTTTATCTGAGGACATTTTATCTAAACCCATTTTATCTCAACAACATTGAGATGAAATATCGTAAGATATTTTGTCGGCATACCAACTTATACGAAATTAATTATTGTTTAAATTTGAAATGTCCAACAACGTTTTGCGGTCACAAAAATTAACTAAAAAACGCAATTTCTTTTTGAAAATGATGCAAAAATGTTAAAGTAAAAATATTAATTATATCTCTATAATTAATTACATCAAATAAGAATTTTCGGTTATAAATATTATAATTTTTACATTGAAAATTTATACACAAATATTTATGCATTATATTCACATAATTATATTATAATAATATATTTTTACGCTTAATTTATATCCTTATCGTAATTTTTTTGTTTGTTTTAATCTTATTTCTTTTTGGTATATAAGAGAGGGTGCATTTATAATATATTATATAATGTAATTGTACCTTAGCCTATATATATTATGTGTAATGTATATAGAGGTGTATATAATTATATGTTGTATATTTTTTTAATTTTTTTTTTTCATTTATTAGAAAAAGTGTTAATTTTGCTTGTTTTTTAAATTTATTTATAATTGATTGCAAAAGCAGAGTATTGAACAATATTTGTTTTCAACATTTTTATTCATGTCTAAATTCTGTTATTTTTGTTTACTGGGATGAGATATAAGAAAAAATATGATTAAATTAATTAGGTACGAATACTTTAAAGAGTTTTTTTTTTAAATTGTTTTATGTATTAAGAGGCGATGCAATATATTTTTATTATTTTTTATATTTTTATAGAAAGTCAGATTGTATTCTAGCCAATATATAATTAATATAATATGATAATAAGTTAATTTAAATTCTAAATAAATCATTTCAATTTAAATTTTCGTTTATAACTTAACGAAACTATATTATATGGTTGCAATAATTTAAATTTTCAAAAATTAAACTATTTTGATCAGAGATGCAATATGCATCAACATTTTAACGTAAACTGTGGCTAATTAAATGCTGATAAATTCCCGACTTAGCAGCTCTCTGGTTTACTTACTTAAATTTTAATTTTATATAAAATCCTTTTCTAATATATTTATAGACGTTCAAAAGCATTTGTATAGCGCGAGCTTATTTAACGTAGAAAAAAGTATGAAAGTAAAAATTTATACAAACTAACTACATGATAAAGAAATAACTGACATCAATAAAACGTGATGTCATGTAAATATTTTTTTTCTTCAACTATAAAATTAAGAAAAAATTGATTTCATTGAAATCATATAAAATATATATTGTTTTTTTTTATAAATAAATTTTAATTAAATAAATATGAGTATATGTGTTTTAAAAAAAATCGTTATGGCATTTTAAAATAATATTCTATAATCTCTGCGTTTCATTTAAATTTAACAAATTGTATAGGAGTACAGAGATGCAGTCTCTAAAAAAGTAAGTAAAATTCTAAAAATATTATAATTTTGCAAGATGTAAATATCAATCAATAAGATCATAATTATTATGAAGATGTTGGGTTTTGTAAAAAAAATTATGAAAAGTTTAAATTATGTAATTTATTTCGCATAGAAACATATTTTTAAATTGATTTTGATCCATATACGAAAATGATTTATAAATATCCCGCTAATCATTCCGTGCTCATGTCATGCAAAAATGTACTCAAATGAGTAATAGGTTAGAGTGAAAATTAATATTTTTAATTTCAAAATTTCTACAGATGAAAAAGATGGGAAATAAAAATATTTATCGATAATTTTTCATTGCCATTAAAAATATTTTTTAAATAACCAAATATCATACAAATAAATTAATATCTATTAGTTTAGGCTTTTCATATTTTATTAACTTGGGTACTACACCAGAGCAACTTGTTGCGCAATTTTTATACTTTTAGCTTCATAGCTTGGTCCATGAAGTAAAAAAATTAAATTAAGTTTATTATTTATTTGTAAACGTCCTCAAACTTTAAGTTTTAAGTCTTAATGCTAATATGCAGCACTAAATTCGACCGATTTTTATAAAAATGTATAATTTTGTAAAAAAAATTGGTCGAACCTTGTGCTGTATATTAGTGTAAAGACCTAAAACTACAAGTTCAAAGGTACATACAAGCAAGTATTAAACCAAATTTACTTTTTTTACAACGTGGATCGAGTAAATGGAGCTATTACACAAAAGTTGAGCAACAAGTTGCTTTGGTGTAGTTCCCAGGTTAATCAAAGAAACGAAAATTGAAAAGAAATAACTTGAAATTAGTTAACATTTACCAAATTATCGTTAAATAATTTAAAAATTTAGTTTTCAAAGTAACTTTCTGCACATTCAAATGCGAATCAACTTGATAATTTAAATTTTAAGGATTTAATTCAAATTTTTCCAACTAAGCGGTCTTCATTTAAATAAAAAACAGTCGTCGTCGTTATTTAACATTAGAATTATCCGATTTAAATAAACTGTAAACTTAAATTAACATTTTCATTTACAAATCATTATGTTTATGAATTTAGAATCAACTAAATAATTTTCAATATGTCAAAATACAGGGCGATCTCTACATAAAAATACTGAAGTAGGTAAATATCACACAAAATCTACAGTGAAAAAAAAATGAATCAAAAGGATTTTTACAAAATATGTTTGCATTTTGTCTATTATTTTTTTTAGTATATATTGTAAGAGTCTCTACATTGCGATTAATATTTGTATTTATTTGTTTAAGCATTCATCTTCTGTCTTATTGATCTAAAAATCTAAAAAATATTTCAAAATAATTCATTTTCTCTTGTATTATAATTATTTTAATAAAATATTAAACATTTCTCTTATTTTTTTATCTTTTTATTTTTAGACTTAACTCTAAATTATTATGTGGTGCTTGATATAATAAATGATTTTTTCTGTTTGTATTTAAATATTGTTTTTCTTTATGCGGGTTTTAGGTATAAAACTATAATTTTTTCAAAATATCTTTCAAATAAATTAAGTAAATTTTAGGAGTGAAAAATTTAATTAATAATTAAGCAATTTTGTGCGATATGATGTAAAGTGAAATTTTAAAGATGAGAAATTGTACATTTTGTAATTATGTTTTACAAAAAAAAAATCAATTAAAAGAGAATAATTAATGTTTTTTTTTATTTTTTATTCGTAGACAAAAATATAATGTTAAAAAACTTTTTGTGTAAATTGGGCATTATAATATTTTCCATGCTTCGTGACATGAGGAAAAAATTAATAAATTTTGTTTAATTGGAAAAAGGAAAAAATCCTTCGCTTCTTGAATCACAAAGATAAATTGATTTAAACTATTTACACAATTTCATTCATGTTCGCAATGTGTTTAAAGTTTAAACATCAATTAATATCATGAACAGGGCTTTTTGTTTTAACATATCGAGATGAAGACAAAAAAAAGTTATAAAATAAAATCTACAATGATCGAAAGTTTTTAGATGGCTGTTCACGGCTGTTTTGCCGTTAAAGCCGATAAAGCTTTGATGTGTCTTCATTTCGATATTGGAAAAAATAATCAAAATATACTACTTTCATATATATTTCTGATTTTTTAAATGTCGAAAAAATTAACAAAAATCCTCAGCTTAAATATCTGACAAATATTTCGCATGATAAATATATGTTCTACTAGATCCTTTGGTCTATTTTTTGTTTAATTGATATTTTGTTGCGGTTTAAATACAATTGTTTTTTATAAAAAATCTTATTAATAAACATTAAATATATAAAATAAATTATAATATCAAAAAGAGTAACAGTTATTATAAATTAAAAATATAATGTAACACAATTTAACTAATAATAATATCGTTAAAAATTAAAAATAATCAGAAAAAACTCCTTAACTTGTCCATTTTTCGTGGGTTTATACATCATACAATATAATAGCTAATTATATACTTAAATATATTACATAGTTGTTTAATAAATATTACATTAACATTTATATGGCATTACATCTTGTAATATTAAAGCTTTATATTTCATTTTTTTTTTAATAAACCTTTGCTTAATATTTTTGTTTATTTATTTAGAGTTATAATATAATTAGAATGAATGACTAGAGATGTATGTGTATTTTTTTAATTATACTTATATAGTAATTGGTTTGTGTTGTGTGTGTGAGTGTGGTGTTGTTTGTGGTGCTTTCAGTGTCTTTTGGAAGTGTTTTTCTTTAACTATTTAACAATTTTCTTTTTCAAACTATTGGAAGTATACATTTTTTATTTTTATTTTTCTGATCACTGCAAAGCCTCTGATGTTAAAGGATTCTTAAGTATATAAATTATGGTTGGATATTGTTGTCTATTATCGATTTGTTAAGGTACTTATCTAAACACACAGTTTGGTCAACTGATTGCTCATTGTGTATTTAGAATATGTTTTTCTTTTGTCGTTTTACCCCCTATAAACTATAAATTTAAATAAGTCGCATTGTCGTGACTTATTTTAATTTTCGCATAAATATACAACTTAATCTACACTCTTATGAAATATTTAAGCGTATGATTCACTTAAGTGTTCAAAGAAATATTCGAAATTGGGATCATCAATACTTGGTATTGTGGGACTATTACTTCGAAGCGCCACATTTCGGTATTGTTGTTGAAATGTCGACAATATTTCTTTAATCTTTGCAATGATCTCTTGAACTCAGGCATTTGATTCCTAAAAACAAAAAAATAAATAAATTTAGTACTTTTATTTCATCGATATACGTCGTAACAATTTGTGCTAATAAAATAATGAATAATAGAATCACTGTATTTTATTAGCACAGACATATTATACAAAAAGAAATCCAATTATTCTATTAAAGATACATGCACATTTTTTTTTTTTGATAACAACCTATGCGAGCTAATACAGCTGATTGATGGCTTTTAGTAATATTTGGAATAGGTTAAATGCGGGGGCAATGTTACAAAAAAATATTCGACTTATTTTTCTTCCTAATTTCATGAACAAATGAATATCCATCGTAAACTTAACTTTTTTCACGGGGAATGTGCGGGAACATGCTTATAATTCATTTTTAAAAGCCTACAAGTTAGTAATTAGGGAATCAGAATTAAAAACTGCGTCCAATTTCGACATAAAAATACTAAAATCCAATTAAATTGTAAAAATCTATAAAAATGTATTCTTTGAATACAATAAAAAAAGACGGCATATATTGCCGAATCAGAGAATTTCGTTTCGAAACCATCGCTCTACCTTTAAATTATCAAAATAATTCATGATTTGTTCATAATCCATATCCAAATCATCAAGTCCTAAACTCTCAGTGGGACCCATGTCATTAGCAGACCCATCTTTCGAGTACATCGGATTACCAACTATCGTAGCCCGTTTAACTGCTTTAGACGATTTTAAATCTTGTTTCGAAGTTATAAATCCACCATCATCAGTTAATGTTGAATCAGCTGATTTGGTTTTTTTAACTTGCATAGGACCTATCGAAGAAACATTACGACATTTAATAAGAAATACGAAATTTCGCCAAATTATACTAACTTCTCAGCCATTTTTCGGCTTCATTTAGCGAAGCAACTTCTGCAATAGCATCCGTTACTTTTGCAATGGTTTCAATCGTTCGTTTCGGAGTCAAAGAATCAAATTGAAATGCATTTTTCTGCTGTTGAGCAGCAGATTCAACAATTTTTTCGGCCATATGAAGCTCTTTCGAATTTCGATCACCACGTTTACTTAAGTCTTGACTGTATCTTTTAATAGCCACCTCCTCATCTTTGCCAACGCTATTTATCAACGATGCAATAGGTACAGGCTGTTGATTGCCTACACTTAAATTGTGCTTTAAAAGATTTGACGAGTTTAGTTGAGCCGGTATGGAATGTTGTGAAGATGTACGTATATCTTGTGCACTGCCATTGGATCGTCGATTATGATTGACATTAGTGCTGTTTCGATGACGTTTATTATGATGATGGGATCGTTTTGCTATAGGTGCTGTTTCTGCAATCTAATAAAAATGTTAATTTTATTCAATTAAAAAAGAAATATTTTATTACAGTTATTTCATTTGCAGTAACGCCAATATTTCGGTGAGGTGGAACTGGTGGTCGATATTCTTTTTGAGTTTGCGTCACACCATGTGGTGGCAGCGGTGGTGGTGCATTCATATTTTCTCTGCAATAATAAATGTTAGAACTTCAAATTTAAACTAGAAAGATTCCCAACTCACGTGTTATCAATTTGATTGTCCTTTTTGTTATAGGTTGATGTATCGATTTTAGCATTATTAACAGCGGGTAATTGAATGTGATTTGGATTGTCAAAACCTGTTACCTCAACTAATGCATCGTCGGGATCGGAATAATTAAGATTCATCGGATTGCTGGTTATGCGTATTCTTGAATCTTAAATTTGAACAATTAGAACAAGTTTGATGAGATAAATACAACAAACATACCTCTTTGATTTCCATTAACGTTATCATGTTGAAGTACCGATGAACTATCCATCGTCGAACGACCCAACCAAACCCAATCGTGTGCATTAGTTGTTGATTCTCTAACACGACGAGGTTCTCGCTGGATATTCAAACTTGTCGATAATTTGTCCTTGGCATTGCCATTTTTGTTGTCCATTTCAAAAGCACTCGGTCGGAATTTCGAAGCGTACACTACGCACGCAACAACAAACACAACTATAGCAAAGCAAAATGTCGACAGTAAAACGTACATTCCGATTTCCAGAGAGGAAATATTCGAATCATGATGATGATTGTTGTTAGTGCGAGGACCCAGTGGTGATAGACCGCCTCGGTGCTGACGTGCCTGAACCGTTGGTTCGTGATTGTTATCGTACTTCGGAATACCTGATGAAAGAGATTTGTGATAAATATTCAAGAGATGTGTTCATCTCATATCTTACTTATACCTATTAAAATGTCAGTTAGATCACCATCTTTCCTCTCACGCCCAGAATTTCCATCATTCTGAACTGTATCAGGTCTACCGTGCGTCTCAATTGAATTAAAATCAACCTGAACTGAGGCCAAAGCACTTGCTAGTGGACCGGGTGGTGTCTTTAATCCCTTAAAAAATTAACAGATATAGTGTGGAAAATACTTACTTACCTGGGGTCTACACCAGACCAATTTTTTGTGCAACTTTTTTCCTTTTATCTTCGATACATGAAGTAAAAAATTAAAATTTAGTTTAGTTTAGTACTTGTGTGTATCTTCAAATTTGTAGTTTTAGGTCTTTACGCCAATATACAGCGCTTAGTTTAACTGATTTTTAACAAAAAGTTCGACCAACTTTTATCAATTTTGTATAAAAATCTGACGAACTTTGTGCACTGTATATTAATATATTAGGCCTAAAACTTCAAATTTGAAGATACAAACAAGCGAATATTAAACAAAATGTAATGTTTTAACTTCGTGGATCAAGTTGTATGTGTATCCTACTTTCCTGAGCCATAAGAAAAAATGTTGCGCAAGAAATTGTTCTGGTGTAACACATAGGTTAATTGAAAAAAAAAACTTACTTGTTTCAAAAGTGGTATGTTTCTTCTCAAACGACATTCTTCAGATAATAAAAGAGTTACTCGTAACAGATCTCCATTACCCTCGCCCACAGCAATGACACGAGGATGATGAGATGCTAACATTGGAGCAAATGCAACCACCTCAGTGTCCAAACTTTCAACCAACAAAAAGTAATCATCCACCGATATGTCCCTTTAAATGAAAATATATTAATTATACTTTAATATTTTATTAATATTTGAATTTAGTTTGTATTGTTTTCTCCCGTTGATAAATAATTAATTACATGGAAGTGCATTCATCAGCATAATTTTCATTAATAGTTTAAATTAAAAATAATCTTTGAATTTTCTGCTAAAGTTTAAGACTCGAAAATCCGCCATTTTAAAATTATTTTTTCTGATAACATTATTTTTCGGTAAAAACGTTAAATGATAATAAACTTTGATATTAAATGGCTAAGATACGGGATTACACTTTTTAAGAGACGCCATCTTGAATAAGTCCGGCATTTTGTATTTTGTATCTTTTCAAAAAACCTTTGCAAAAAACCTCATAAAATATATTCTTAAAATTTCAATAAAATATTTTGATATTTGAATCAGGTAAACATGATTATCGTTTTAATAGCCATCTTGAATAACTCCGCCATTTTGAATTTATCATAATGACAACACTGTGTAAAATGCATGTTCAGGTCTATTATAATCATTAATTAACAAAAACATTGCTTTGAACACGTAATATGCCTGACCAGTGACCACCCTTTTTGTTGGACTATCGCTCTCGACTATACAGTGCATTGGAAGCTTAAATCAACTGTACTGACATCACAAATATTTTTTATATCTTATTGGGCACAATAGATTTAAGTAATAGTTTTAACAAAATAAAATATATACCTTAATGGTGTTTTAGCTCCATCAGAGAATTCCAGATCAATATCAAGTAATCCTTCCTGATACTGGGCTGTTAGTTTTCTAGTAACTGACGTTTCAGCTATATATCCATTTTCGATAGCATTATCTGGAGTAATGTTAAGTTGTAATCCGGACACAACTCGTACCAATAATCGAGTAATGCTAACCCTATCGCTGCCAACACGAATTTCCTTTGCACCGATTACTCTACCAGTAATTGGCGATAAGACCTTTTTGGATTAAATTATTAAATCAAAAATATATTTTACAAAATTGTTAGCTATACCTGCACATCGGTTCGGCCCATCGCTCGACCTTGAAGGGTACGACCTCTTAGGCTAGCTATTTTTGGGTCGGCTACCCTTAACAATGGTTGAACTAAATCCGTAACGCGTAGCCCCGTTCTTCTTGATATAAGATAACTTATTCTTCCCGAATCCTAGCAAAAATCAAAAAGTTATCTAGTTTTTACAACATTGAATTGAATTTAAAGAAAATACCTGGTCAACTGCTAAAAAGCGTGCGAAAACTTCAACCGGACTTTGTTGATATCTTGCCCGGCATGTGGCTCTATCCGAAGAAACTCCATTTACGAAATCATCAACGTGACGATTCCAGCCATAGGCACGTTTACGTCGTTTCGTCTTACCATTACTACAAATATTATTGTTTAATTAAAATGTCCTCAATACAAATTTAAAATCTTACGCTGAATAAATATCATCGGATATTTTCCATCCTTTTATTTGCGAAAGTCTAAAATCATTAACCGACACTTCTAACGGAAACTCAGGCATCCATACTATGAATCGTGCCAATCCAGAATATGTGCCATACTTGACGATAATTGATGCATTTGATGAACCTCTTGCTTCAGACCCATCAACATACACTGAACTGCAAGATGTTGACACCTTAAATTATTAGAAATAGATAAAAATGTGTCGAATATTAATTAAATTTTTCAAAAATTTCTTATCTTACTTTAATGACACTTTCATCCTCTGTTTGACACGAGCTTTGTAAAGTAACATCGGCCACTTTACCACCCTGAGACACGATAAAAACTTTCATAGCTTGTGACACTTGGCGGCCAGTTAAGACAGCAGTATTCATTAATTCCCAATTCTACAAAATATGAAAATTATCAGAAATGATTACAATAATCTATCGTTTAAGAATTTACTTTTGATATTGGCAAAACTGCTTGAATGTCATCCTTTTCAATTTCAACTTTAGCCGTAAATTTTCGGCGTGTCTCTTCTGGTGAATTTTGCAGACCTTCTTCGGATAGGTCTTTCATTTTCGGTCCATCATGTACATAACTCACAGACCAAACAATTCGACCACCTTCATAATGCTCCTTCGTGTCGTTGGTTACTTCCAATAACCATGAAAATACTTCAATTACTCTGGAAATAAGCAAGTAACAAATGAAACCCGTAAAACATTTTGGATATTTTATTAAATTATTTTAGTAAACCTGACAAAATTATGGTTGGTAAATTTATTAATTAGTAGTTCGAAAGTCACTTAAAGCCGTTGGTCCGCAATACGCATATATGATACCAAGGTTCCTCAAATAATATAAAACCCAACTGATCATCAAAAAAATATGAACAGTACGAGTTGTTGACAAAACTCCACCGTAGATATGGTCGTCAAACCCATGTTATCAGAAAAAAGGGTAAAATAGTCCCTATGCTCTCTCGTTTTGGAGTAAAGGCTACCAAAAAGATTGATGATAAGATTATTTTTTCGATTCTTAACGTCTCTTAATAAAAAAGTACGAAGGCTTTTGGAAGAAACACCCCGACAACAGAGAGGGTCAAAGTTAGTTCGAATCGAAAGCATGGTGAAGTTAACCAAAAACCTGAATAAGAATACTCAATTGCTGTATAATTGCGAAGTATTTTATAAACGACTATCACTGGTGTCACCATTTTTGTATTACAAAATGCAAGAGCCAAGAACCAAATAAAAATTACAATCTCGTTGCCGGTGTACGGAAAGTATTTCCACCCTTTTTTGGAAGAATGTTCGGTTGAAGTATAGAATTCCCCTCCTCTTGGATTCTCCAGGGGTTCGTAAGAGAGGGGGTTTAAACTTAAAGTGTGTATGCAAAAGTTTTATAATGCATATTGCCACACATACACAGAAATATCGAAATATAAACATATTTAGTGTATCATTCAGCCCAAGACTACTGGTAAATATATTTGCTCTTCGATGACATCCTTTAACCTCTCCTGTTTGGGATAAGTTTATTTCAGGTGGAATACTTTCGATAATAAAATTAAAACAAAGCAGGGGGTTTCGGGGAGCAGCAGCCCCCAGAAAAGACAATATTTATAAAATCTGTATTTTTAAATTGTTTTTCTCAAAATTATTTAAAAAATCTTCCATTGAAAGGCAAAAGAGGAGGTAAAGGAACCAATTTATTGGTATGATACTATGATATGAAAAAAAAATGGAAAAGTTGCGACTCTGCTAAGTAACCTATATTTTAAAAAGAAATTATTTTATGTTAGGAAGGGAGGAGAGGTGGCAAGTCTTTGGTACCATATGAAAGGTATATTATATCGATGTTTTTATAAAATTACCAAAATTTCACAATTGGTAAAATTATCACAGGTATTCGGCAAGGTTTGGTCAAGT
>JANSTW010044135.1:0-13774 GCA_027564275.1 Diadocidia ferruginosa
ACTATATATTATAATAGCTAACTACAGTTCGCGAAACTTAGTCAGAAACAGAAAACAAAGGGTAGCCCAAGAAAGTGGGAAAATTTAATAAAATACACACACACATATATATATATACAATATTGCTCTTCTCTACAATGACAAAATCAAAATTCCCAAATTCCTTTTTATTTTATTAACTTTTGGCGAATCTACAGTTTAGCGCTTATGACCCTAGGCCTTAACAGTCCCTCCCTCGAAAAAGCGGCCCTCCCAGACTTCGAAAACTACTAAAAGTCTTGGCGCTCTCCCTCCGTTTGGATGGGCTAGGGGTCAAAGTTTAGTCATTCATTTCAGAAAAATTTATATTTGGGGGAAGGGGGTTGAGGGAAGGGAAAGGATCGTATATATTGTATCAAATAAAAGGTATTACAAATACCTGTCATATAAAAAAAGTTGGGGCAAATCCAACACTCCGTGTAGGTGGAAGAGCAAAAATATGATTTTCCATATAATTTTTCATAGGACGGGGCGTGGCCAAGATACAAAATTTTAGTGCATGTGAAATGAAGGGTAGACTTTTGGAGTAGTACCGATAAAACTTCAAAAAATATATAAACATTTAGTTTTTGTACTGCTTTCCCATATCAGGGGGCTGCCGCCATCCGAACCCCCGGTTTTGTGTTAATTTTTTTAACATTTCCTTCTAGGAGTCGCGTAAGAAAAAAAAATACGGTTCCTGTACGTCTAACATTATCAGGGGTCTGCCGCCCCGGACCTCCTGTTTGTGTTAATTTCTTTATCATGGAAAGCTACCGCCCCAGACTCCCTGCTGTAAATTACATTTGTCTTTCCAAATTACATCGTTAGCTTACCTCTTAGGTGATGAGGAAATTGTTTAAAAAATGGAATTGAGGTCCTCTCATTTCCATGTAATTAATTTTTAAAAAACAAATATTTTTTTTTATTAAACACTTCCGACACAAGCCACACCCGACACAGAAAAATGTCAGTTCCAAAACTTATATGGCTAACTGCTTCAAGTTTCTACCTTTTATTTGACACCTACTAAAATTTTTTATCTTGGCCCTGCCTTCTCTTACGAACACATATAATATGAAAAAACAGATTTTGCCCTTCCCACTTAGACGGCGTGTCGGATTTGCCCCAAACTTTTTTTTAAATGATAGGTATGTGTAATACCTTTTATTTAATACCATACACCCCTCACTCCTCCCGCAAACCCCTCCAAAATATCAATTTTTCTGAAATTTTGACCAAACTTTGACCTCCTCCTCCGTCCAAACGAGGCGAGAGCGTCAAGAGTTATGGGTTGGTTTTATTGGTTTTCGAAATCTGGGAAGACCGCCCATTCGAAGGGACGGTCCGTTAATGCCTGGGGACATAAGCGCTAAAGTGTAGTTTAGCCAACCTTTTTTTCTTAGACATCTACTGTCAGTAAAAAAAAATTGCCGAGTAATCGACTGTTAGTCCAGGCGTTAGGTACTTTTTGCTTACAAAAGATCCATGAGAGCTCATGATTTTTTGCAGTTATGTGCAACTAGTGCTCTTAAAAAAACTATAAATTTGTAAACTTTAAAAAACCAAGATGGTGTCGCCAGCAATGGATTTCCGTGTTTAAAAATGTTTAGTTATTATTTATTAGCCCTAACTTAACATAACTGCAAAAAATCAGTTCTACCGGAACTTTTTAGAGCAAAAAGTACCTATCAGACAACTTATAGTGAGCAATTCGTTAATATTTCTGTAGTAGAGTGAAAAAGAGAGAGAAAGAAAAAGATAGTATGAGAGAGTGAAAAAGCACTATAGAGATTCTTTTTTTAAATAAAATCATTTTTCCAATAATTAACATAAACAACCAAAAAAAACGGAAACATAAACAGTTAAGGAAACAAGACGTTGATGCAGTCGCAGCTGCTGAACAAAGTTTAGAACAACAGGCGGCGGCAAATGGTGGGACAGCGTTGTCGTCAGCGACGACAACGGCAACATCAACAGCAGCCACAACAGCTACTACAGCGGCAGCTATAAACACACCGGCAGCAGCCTCATCCGCAATATCGACGTTGTCTTCGTCGTTGTCGCTGTTGTCGTCGTCTACGTCGTCATTATCTTCGGCAGCTGTGAAAAAAGCACAAGCGACACCAGTCCCGTATCGCTATTGTATGCCAACGCATGCTGTCTACACACCTCCAGTACCAACGGCATGTACTCAATAAATACTAATATTTTGTTTTATAATTTTTTTTTAAATGATGAAGAATTAATTTTTTTTAAATTACAACACACGTTTTTTTTACTCACCAAATTCACCAACACATAATTATATTAAACTCCAAAATTAAACAATCAAACTGGGATGAAACCAAAATATCGATAATTCTTTACCTTCTCGGTTAGTATTTAGGAGGCTTGCGTCAAAATTTTGATACAGTCAAAATATTTTTTTTTTTATCAAATCAATATTTTATTTAAAAAATTTAATATTTATTTAAATCGAACCAAATTAAAAATTCGATCAAGAAATTATTTCTAAATTAAATCAAAATTTGAACGTTCAAATTTTGATCAGATAAATTTCTGATCGAATCTAAATTTAGTAAAATCAAAATTTTATCGAATCAGAAATAAAATTAAAAATTGATTCGATCAAGAAATTATTTTTTGATCGAATGAACATTTGATAAAATCAAAATCTGATCACATCAAATTCTGATCGAATAAAAATCTGGTTAGATCAAAATCAAAAAAAAAATTAGATCGAATCAAAATTTAGTAAAATCAAAATCTGTTCGAATCAGAAATTAAATCAAAAATTTATTCGATCAAAAAATTATTTTTTGATCGAATTTTAATAAAATCAAAACCTGAACACATAAAATTCTGATCAAATCAAAATTTAGTAAAATCAAAATCTGTTCGAATCAGAAATCAAATAAAAAATTCATTTGATCAAGAAATTATGTTTTTACTAATCAAAATCTGATCAAATCAAAAATTGATTTCATCAAGAAATTATTTTTTGATCAAATTTTTATAAAATTAAAATTTGATAAAATCAAAAATCTGATCACATCAAATTCTTATCGAATCAAAATTTGATAAAATTCAAATTTTATCGAATCAAAATTTAATTTGATTAAGAAATAATTTTTTGATTAATTAAAATCTGACGAAATCAAAATTTGATCGTATAATATTGTGATAGAATCAAAATCTCATCACATCAAAACCAAAAGGTAAAATCAAAAATAAAATCAAAAATTAATTTGATCAAATATTTTTTTTAATTAATCAAAATCTGATAAAATCAAAAGCTGATTGAATCTAAATTTGGTAAAATAAAAATTTTATCGAATCAGAAATTAAATCAATTTTAATTTGATCAATAAATTGTTTTTTGGTTGTTCAAAATGTGATCGAATCAAAATCTGATTATATCAAATTCTGATTGAATCAAAGTTTGGTAAAATCAAAATTTTATCGAATCAGAAATCAAATCAAAAATTCATTCGGTCAAGAAATTAATTTTTGACTAATCAAAATTTGCTCGAATAAAATTCTGATCGAATTAAAATCTGATCGAATCAAATTCTTTTCTAATCAAAATTCTATCGAATCCGATTCAAATCAAAAATTGTTTCGATTAAAAAATTATTTTTGGATCAAATGTTGATAAAAATAAAATTTTATCAATTCAAAATCTGATTCACATTAAATTCTGATCGAATCAAAAATTGGTAAAATCAAAAATTGATTTGATCAAAAAATTATTTTTGAATCGAATTTTGATAAAATTAAAATTTGATCGAATCAAAATCTGATTAGATCAAAAACAGAAAAAATTGAGATCGAATCGAAACTTGGTAAAATCAAAATCTGTTCGAATAAAATTTTGATCGAATCAAAATTTGATTAAATTGAAATTTGATCAAATCTAAATTAAAAACTCGCTCAATGTTGATGCGATCCAAACCAATTTGATTTGAACGTTGATCAATTATCTGAATTTTAAGCAAGCCTTGTCTTTAATAGGCCTATATAAGCCGGTAAGCTTTCGAAAGAAAAAAATCTTTAGAGATGTTTTTAAACAAATTTGTAGAATCAAAATTTAGGGAGCTATTGTATAACTTTTTGTACTCATAAGGGCTAAAAACAAATTTAAATTTAAACTTCTAATATAATTTAGGTCAAATACTTTGAATAATTTTGTAATACTTGAGTTAATTTCAATTTAGGATACTAAATTATTAGCAAGCTTGCTTAGAAATTGATAATCGATTGAATTTTGATTTATCCAGATTTTTATTAGATCAGAATCTAATTATTGTAATAGAATTGAATTCTAATCTAATCAAAAAATCGTTCAGTTTTATTTCAATCAAGAACAGATTTTGTTTCGATAAAAATGGATTTGATTCGAACGTTGATCGATTATATCTGATTTTTTGAATTCGACAGGATCAAATTTTGGTTTGATCAGAATCTGTTTAAATCAAAATTTCATTCAATGAAATTCTGATCGAATAAAAAAGTTTTGATTATGATTTTTTTTAACTTGATTCGATCAGAATCTGGTAAAATCAAAATTTGATCGAATGATTTAGGTGATTGAAATTGATCGAAAATTATTATCAAATCAATTTTAGTAGCCTTTTTCCTTGGATTTTCAATTGATTTTCGAAATTCACCTTCAAATTTGATTCGATTAAAAACATCGGTTTTTTGTTACGATTTAGATTCGATCAAAAACGATTTTGATAGATTATTTGTTTTTATCTGAACTTAATTCGATTAAATTTGATTTAACCATATTTTGATTGGATCAGAATTTATTGATTCAATCAAATTTCGATTTATTGATATTTTGATTCGATTAAAAAATAATTTTTTTGTATGATTTCTGATTCGATCAAAATTGTATATCTTACGCAAGCCTGTCATACAAGTTTAAGTACGCAAAGTTCTCATACTTTAGTCCGTTTGTTTTAAATAAGATTTGGACTTATAGTTAAAGTACTTATGTCAATTGCCTTTACTACCAAGTTGGTACATGTAATTTTCCTATCTGTAATCACAATAATCAGTGGTTTATCGACGCGAACCACGGTACTGCAGCGCGCAGATTCATTGCATTATTTTTTTGAGTTTGCCCACTTTTAATAACCATAAGAAGCCGCTCACAAATCAAAATGCAAAATACAACCCGGGATCTTTATTCTTATTTTATGTGACTTGAAATAACACCCTAGGAATTAACCCAAATTTTTTTGTTTTCTGCAAGTCTAAGCAAAATAACAACCGACGAATATAAACGCTCTAAAAAATTGGACGGAAAATATTTTTTTTAAATGTTCAAAAATAAAATAACTCCCCAATTAAGTAACTTTCGAAAAAAAAATAACACCCAAATAAATTGTAAACTAATATTAAAACGCCCAAATAAATGTGTAACTAATATTAAAAAGGAAATATTGCCAAAAGTATTAACGCCCGAAAGAAATAACAGTTACCAATTTTTGTTTATATTCAAAATCGAATTAACACCCAAGGAATTAACGTCCGAATGAAAAGCAATCAAATATTAGTTGAATATTATTTTGGGTGTTATTTCATTCGAATGTTAATTCTTTGGGCGTTATTTCGTTTTTAAATATAAAAAAAAATGTTTCGTCTGGGATTATTTCCAAATATTTTGTTTTTATATTCAAAATCGAAGAATTAACACCCGGATAACAAAGCAATCAACATAATTATTATTTTTTAAAGAAATATTTTAGTGTAAGGTTTTCAATAATAGTATAAATTGAGGTGTTATTTCATTCGGGCGGTAATTCTTAGGGCGTTATTTCGTTTTTAAATATAAAAAAATTGTTAAGTGTTATTTTTTTCAGGCGTTAATACGTCTGGAATTATTTCCAAATATTTTGTTTAATATTCAAAATCGAAATAACATCCAAGGAATTAACGTCCGAATGAAAAAGCAATAAAATATTAGTTGAATATTATTTTGGGTGTTATTTCATTCGGGTGTTAATTCTTTGGGCGTTATTTCGTTTTTAAATATAAAAAAAAATCTTTAAGTGTTACTTCTTTACGGGCGTTAATATGTGTGGCAATATTTCCAAATATTTTTTTTTTATATTCAAAATCGAATCAACACCCGAAGAATTAACGCCCGAATGAAAAAGCAATCAATCAATATTAGTTTAAAATTATGTTGGGTGTTATTTTATTCGGGAGGGAATTCTTAGGCCGTTATTTTGTTTTTAAATATAAAACAAATTGTTAAGTGTTATTTCTTTCGGACGTTAATACGTCTGGCAATATTTTCATTTGAATATAAGTTAAAAATTATTTTGAGTGTTATTTACATCGGGCGTTAATTCTTTGGGTGTTATTTTTTTTTTGAGTATATTACGTCTGCCCTTTTTCCCAATTATTAGTAGATAATTATTTTGGTGGTTATTACTTTCAAGTGTTAATTCGTCAATAATGTTATTTCACTTTATTTTAAAGAAACAAAATTTGGGCATTAATTTAAATTACTTGGGTGTTATTTCATGTCTCCCTGTTTTTAAATAAAAAAATCTATAACTTTTTGTTCTTTTTATTGGTGAATTTTTGTAAAAATTTAGATTAACTATAAATAATTCGTGCTTCTCCTTTATTTTGTTGTTGTTGCTTTATTTTGTTGTATAAAAGCTACATGAAGTTATATCTTCAGGACACCCACTTTGGCTTTAATATTTTTTAAATATTTTCTTATTGTTTGCCTATAAAATAGTTTAAAAAAAATATTTTTGCCATTTTTTGCTCATTTACTTATTTTGTTTTTTGCTTAAATGTTTCTTTAGCAGCTTTATACATAATTTATGGCCATTAAAGTTATTTAACCCTACTTAGCCATTAAGATTTGAAATTTAGTTAAAAAATTAAATTAATTTTATTTTAAATTTTTGAGCAGAAGGAAGGCGATAATTATTTTAATTTTTCTTCTATTTCTCTATGCACACAAACATCAGGCTTTTGCATGGTTCAGCGATTTGTTGGTGGAACATGCCGAAATATTTTGGTCATTATTTGCCGTCGATATGGATCGTGTGTTGTCAGAACAACCGCCAGATACATGGGATTCATTTCCACTTTTCCAAATACTGAACGATTAGCTGCGAACTGATGGTTGGTATAGATTGAGAACAGCAGCAGCGGTGCAAATTCTATACGCGATTTATGAGGCAATGATAAAGAGCGGGCTTATAGGCGTTTATCTCGCAGCGCGCTTAAATTAAGTTAATTTAGGTTAAAATAGTCAAATTGCCTGGATCATCAAAATTATGCCCCGAGTTTGAAAAATTAAAAATAAAGTGTCTGTCTGTTCGTTTGTGAATATCTGTCCGCCATTTTCTATATAGACACAAAAAAACCTCAACCAATTTGGACAAATATAGAAACTGGTGAATTGTTAGTTTGACATTGCATTCGGATTATCTAGACCAAATGAAGAGAGGGCCACCCATAGACTGAGAAACTAATGCTGTACAACCTACGTATATGTATGTAAATTGTACAATGTATAGTCTGCAGCATTTTACAATCATGTTGACACCTACCAACAATTTGATCAAATTTACCGATATGCTGTACTCAGAATATTATTATTATTATTACCACACAATTTTTACTACGTATTAGGTACAGTGAATAGCATATTATGCTGTTGTAATTGCAGATTATCTAAAAATTGTTTTACTACATATGAGGTACAGTGAACAGTATATGCTGTTGTAATTACAGATTTTTTACTACATATAAGGTACAGTGAACAGCATTTGATGTGCGGAAATTTTACTACATATGAGGTACAGGTACAGTAAACAGTATATGCGGTAGTCGTTACAGATTTGTTACTACATATGTTGTTCAGTGAACATCATATTATGCTGTTGTCATTACATAATTTTTGCTACGAATGAGGTATACATTGGACAGCATTTGCTGTTGTTATTGCATATTTTTGACTACATATGAGGTACAGGTACAGTGAACAACATATTATGCTGTTGTTGTTACAGATTTTTAAAATTATTTGTTACTGCATATGAGGTACAGCGAACAGTATATGCTGTTGTCTTACAGATTTTTCAAAATAATTTTAACTACATATGAAGTACAGTGAACAGCATATTCTGTTGTCGTTACAGATTGTCCATAATAATTTTTACTACATATGACGTACGGTGAACAGCATATGCTGTTGTCATTACAAATTCAAGTCGGTAATTTTTATTTTGTATTTCAATCGAGAAACTGTAATATCAACAGTCCTTTCTATTTCAGTTACTACATATCTGTAACCACAACAGCGTTGTGACTGTAACCACAACTAATGTCCACAACAACTTTTTTATATTAACAGAGAATAGTTAATATCAACAGACTATTCTGTCTCAGTTACCGAATGTCTCTATCCACCATGTCTATAACCATAACCACACGTTAGTAATGTCTAAAAAAAAATTTTAATTATAACCGCGAATCGGTAATATCAACAGTTTACAGTGTATTTGGTTAATTTTTATTTAGTAGATGCGGTTTTTTATCGTATCTCAATTACATCATATTCTGAGTGTATAAGAGGTACCAATGACCGCAATTGCTGTAAAAAATAAAACACCACACGGCCATCATTGTCAAAACTAAAATGTTGAATTATTTCAAATTATCTGTTATGGTTACAGTATAAGATGTACCATTTACCTCAATTGCTGTAAAAAAACATCACACAGCCATCATTGTCAAAACTAAAATGTTGAATGTTGGTTAAAGCGGCTGATTCTTCCTCAGAATCCCAATTAGCACGAAAATTTCGTTTTGATACCACATGTGTCACTTTTATGTTGAATCTGTATGTCAAGTTCAACGTGACACGGGACCTACAGTTTTAAGTGGAATCCGAACCACCCGGCCCATTCTATCGATCTTTATACGGCCCGACAAATTAAATTCCAGAAGTAATTTTATTTCCTTGATTCCGAAAAAAACACTTCTGGAAATTTTTAATTTGTGCCTCAGTAAAGGTTACTATTATGAGGTTATTTTTAATCCAATCAATCTTATGTAGACTCATAAAAATCCCTAGACCTCAAATGCAATCTTTAACAATGAGACCGCTTATATATCAGCCTGACTAAAATTAGGTTAAACCAGTCATCAGTCATCAAAGAGAAATTTTCTCTTTATGCTCATATTTTTGTTTACGTATGAGAGACCCTTTATCCCTTGACCGTTAGACCTCAAATACTATCAATGAGTATATGGGACAAGTAAAACCCTATATCCACACAAAATTTAGGCAAAATCCGTCGTCTACCGGAGAAAAATTTTCTCTATATATAGATATTTTTCCGACATTTTTACCAAACAAATCGTATCGGAGGTTCTCCTTTCCCTTTGACCTTTACACCCTAAATGCAATCCTTAACAATGTGACCGAGCTAAAAACTCAAACTCACTAAAATTTGACGAAATTCGTCTATTGGTTTAACTCAATTTTTGTGTCTAGAAATTTGCGGTCGGACACTTTTTTTTTCCTAAATCAGGGCATAATAAACAACAAAAAAAAACGGATCCTGGCAATTTGACCATTTTGACCTAAATTATTGATTGTGCTCAAAATTCATACATGACGTGTATACTAACGAGTTATTGTATGAATAGTAAAATCAAAAAAATATTTTGTAAACGCGAATAGAATTTTTATCCACTGAACTTAATTTTTACACTGAACAAAATAAAAAATGTTTTTTTGTAAATAGATAATTTAAAAAATGGCCGCTTTCATCAGCATTTACGTGATACATTTGCGCCGTTAGTTGTGCGATATGTTGATCTAATGGAATCGTCTATAGCCCAATCAATACACAAGGGTTTCGAAAAAGAACGTTGGGAGAGTAAAGGGTAAATATTTAGAACTTATTTAGAATCATATTTTAAAAATGCGATAATAAAGAAATCGGTCTCGTTTTTGAAATGCATGAGAGATAATTTCAAATTTAATTAATAAAATTCTTTCTTAGCAATGGATGTGCCACATCGGAAGATTTATTCTGGAAACTTGATGCACTGCAATCGTTTATTCGAGATTTGCATTGGCCGGACGCTGAATTTCGACAACACCTAGAACAACGATTAAAATTGATGGCCTGCGAAATGATCGAATCGTGCATTCAACGAACTGAAGCGGCCTTTCAATCGTGGCTCAAGAAAAGTGTCACATTTATATCGACTGATTATATCATTCCGTCAGAAATGTGCGCCATGGTCAACGTCATATTGGATGCAAAAAATCAAAGTTTTAAATTGTGCGCTGTGGACGGTATCGATGTGGTACGTTCAATATTTTGTTTTTTTTTCGGTTTGTTTTTATATAAATTTTTTTACTAGCATCAATATCACACCAAAATCGATGATCAAATTGACAAAACTCTGGCCACAATGAATCAGGGTTTGATCAGTAAACTAATGTCTGTGCTTGAAGCATCTCTGTCCAAATTGGGACGTTACGATGAGGGTTCGCTTATTGGTTCAATTCTAAGTTTTACGGTAAACGCTATATTGTTTCCTTTTGAAGTAAAACATTTTCATAAAATTTATGTCCACAGAATGTGTCTGGTTCGGGCAAAGATTTGGGCCAAGGTTATGTTAATTTTGCCCGTAATAATATGGATCAAATTAGGGGTAAAGTAAACGATGAATTATGGATATTGACATTTTTCGAGCAATGGTACACATCTCAAATAAACATTTTGTGCAATTGGCTGTCGGAACGTTTGGATCATTCACTGCATTTTTATCAGTGTACATGTTTGGCCCATATCGTTAAGGTGAGAACATGAGAAACATAAATCATTTTTTTTACATTTTGATCAAAATTTTTGTTTTCTAGAAAATCTATTCAGATTTTGAGCTACAAGGCGTTATGGAAGACAAATTAAATTCAAAAGCTTATCAAACGGTCTCACAACGTATGCAAACGGAAGAGGCAACGTGTGCACTAACTATGCCAACGCATGGTGAAGAAGTAGAGTAAGTAAAAAAGTTAAATAAATTTGAAATTTAAGAATAGGCTAATCGGTCAACGAAAAGTGAATACTTTTGTATTATTATTGGCTCTAGCTTTCGCCTGAGCCTTAAAAAAAATTGTGTCAATTTACTCATACCGTCAAGAGTTATTTCTAGGCTAAATCAGTAGAACACCCTACAGATAGTGTTAAATAGGCATTCCTTCAGATGAGTCATTGAGGCAGGTATAGCTTATGCAAATTCAGAATGTTTGTCACGAGAAAAACTACAATTTTTATGTGGTTGATCAAATGGCTCATAGTCAGTCAGTCTCACAGTCAGTCAATTCTACAGTCATCCAGTACAGCAGTTAGTCAGTACCACAGTCAGCCAGTCTCATTGAGGCAGGTATCGATCATGCAAATTCAGATTGCGTGTAACGACAAAAACTTTAATTTCAAAGTGATAGTCAGTCAGTCCCACAGTCAGTCAGTCCCACAGTCATTCAAATCCACAATCATACAGTTTAACAGTTAGTCAGTACCACAGTCAGTCAGTTTCATTGAGGAAGGTATCGATCATATAACTTCACAATGCTTGTCACGACAAAAACTTAATTTCTTTGTGGTTGATTAGATGGCCCATATTCAGTCAGTCCCACAGTCAATCAGTTCTACAGTCAGTCAATTTCACAGTCATCCAGTCCAACAGTTAGTCAATACCACAGTCAGTCAGTCTCATTGAGGCAGGTATCGATCATGCAAATTCAGATGGCTTGTAACGACAAAAACTTTAATTTCAAAGTGATAGTCAATCAGTCAAATCCACAATCATCCAGTCCAACAGTTAGTCGGTACCCCAGTCAGTCAGTTTCATTGAGGAAGGTATGGATCATGCAACTTTACAATGCTTGTCACGACAAAAACTTAAATTTTAATATGGTTGATTATATGGCCCATAGTCAGTCAGTCCCATAGGCGTTTACTTAATATGCCTAAGAAGAGGGAGGGCACAATGGACAATAGTGTCTGAGTGCCCGTTTTTTTGCAAACTACTTGTGAAAAAAAATCCCTAAGGCCGTTGCTTTGACTTTACCTAATTTCTCGAATGCATTGGACACTTTAATTTGTCCGCATCTTCAGCAAATTTAATTTAAAGTTATCTTTCCGACCGTTTACAATGTGTTGATATTACTAATCTCTCTTTCTTTCTATAGCAATTTCGCTCGGTGTGCCTCAAGTATCTATTCTAGGATTAATATTTTTGTATTGTTCATTAATGATAATCTATACCTGAATGAAATTGTTGCTGATCGAATCAAAATCGGATCAATTAAAAAATATGGTTTTGATCAATTCAAAATTGAACAATTCAAAAGATTAAAAAAATTGTTGGTTCGATCAGGCTTGCAAAAATCAGATATTCGATCATCGATCAAATCAAATTAATTTTGATCAAATCAAATTTCGATCGAATCCAAATCTGAACGAATTAAAATTCTGATCGAATAAACAAAATTTAATTTGAATGAATCAAAATTTGATCGAATAAAAAAATTATTTTAATCGAATCAAATTTCGATCGAATCATAATCTGATCGAAACAAAATCTGATTGATTTCGAACGAATTAAAATTTATTTTGATCGAATCAAATTTCGATCGAATTAAAATCAGAACGAATAAACATTCTGATCGAATAAAAAAAGTTGATTTTGATCGATCAAAATTCTGATCGAATCAAGAAAATAGTTTTTTGATCAAATCAAAAGTTAATGGAATCAAAATCTGATGAAATCATTTTTAGGATCTGATTGAATAAAAAAAATAATTTTGATCGAATTAAAAACAAAATGTATTTTGAACGAATCAAAAAAATGATTTTGATCGAATCAAATTTGAGCGAATCAAAATTACGCAAGTCTGGATTCGATCACATCTTGATTCTGGAGCAGATTTTAATTAGATCAAATCAACTTATTTGTCGTTTGTCAATCAAATCAGATTTTTTGTATCGCTCAAATCAGATTTTTTGATCGAATCAAGAAAATATAAACAAAACTGATTTTGAACGAATCAAAATTAGATCGAATTAAAAACAATATTTTGATCGAATCAAATTTCGACCTAATCAAAATCTGAACGAATCAAAACTCTGGCCGAATAAAAAAAAGTTCAATTTGATCAAATAAAAATTCTGATCGAATCACGAAAATATTCTTTTGAACGATACAAAATTCGATCGAAATAAAAAAATAATTTTGATCGAATCAAATTTCTATCGAATCAAAATCTTAACGAATCAAAAACCAATTGAATTTGATCAAATCAAAATTCTGATCGAATCAAGAAAATATTATTTTTAACGAATTAAAGCTTGATCGGAACAAAATCTGATGAAATCAAAATCTGATTGAATACAAAAAAATTATTTTAATCGAATCAAAAATAAAATTAATTTTGAACGAAACAAAATTTGATCGAATAAAAACAATTTTTATTGATCGAATCAAATTTCGATCGAATTAAAATCTGAACGAATCAAAATTCTGATCGAATAAAAAAAGTTGATTTGATCGAAACAAAATTCTGATCAAATCAAAAAAATTTATCAAAATCTGATGAAATCCAAATCTCATCATCATCATCTGTTCCTTTACTCCAAGACGTGGGAGCATAGGGCATCCACAAATGTCCGCCATCGCACTCTGT
>JANSTW010044146.1:0-13773 GCA_027564275.1 Diadocidia ferruginosa
CTTCATTATTCTTAAGGAGACCGCACATCTAGGCAACTGTAAGCGATAGCAAGCGACGCGATTGAAAGAGTCAGTTTTTTTAACATACAAAACAACAACAACAAACATTTTTTTTATATTTGTTGTTGTTGTGTTGTATGTTAAAAAACTAACTCTTTCAATCGCGTCGCGCCTCGTCGCGTCGCCTAAGTGTACGATATCCTTTATTGTTATTAAATTAATGTTATTTAAAGTATACGAAATCTTTAAAATTTGTAAAAATAATATTACCAATGATTATTCCTTACATAACGGACATTTTTAATAGTATCCTTACTACCTCCATATTCCCTGAATATTGGAGGATAGCTAAGGTACTACTAATTCCAAAGTCTGCGTCTCCAGTTGTATTTGGTGATGTCCGTCCGATAAGTTTTTTGTGTGCATTGTCAAAGGCCTTGGAAATCTTAATTCGCAACGAAATTAATGATCATTTATCTGAATTTAAGTTACTGTCTCCAAAACAATCAGGCTTTCGTGCTAACCATTGTACTTTTACATCACTACTTGCGATTTCAGATGACATTTACGAAAGTTTTGGTAAAAATCATCTAAGCGTTCTATTGTTTCTTGATATTTCTAAGGCCTTCGACAGTGTGAACCACAAGAGAATGTATTTAAAATTGCGTCATCTCTTTAGGTTTTCTACCTCATCTGCGAACTTAATAGCTTCGTATCTTGAAAATCGTTTTCAATGGGTCGAAATAAATGGCAAAAAATCTGAATGTGTTCAAAGTGTTATGGGAGTTCCACAAGTATCGGTCTTGGGACCACTTCTTTTTTCTATGTATATTAATGACCTCCCTGATTCGGTATCACATTCATTTTGCCATTTGTTCGCAGATGACGTCCAACAATAAGTGGACATATTTCTCAAAAGAATTCATTAATAAGCAAAATGAACGAAGAATTAACATGGGCGAGTGACAATGGTTTGAAGTTAAATCCATCTAAATCACAGTCTCTTGTTGTTTCTAAAAAACCAATTAATACCAACGAATGGCCAGTTTTACAATTAAATAATTGTACAATAGACTATTCGATAAAAGTTAAAAATTTAGGATTAATTTTCAATAAATCATTGTCTTGGAATGATCATGTCAATTTAATATGTTCTAAAGTGTACGCGGGCTTGTGGCGTCTATGGAAAATCGCTAAAATGTTGCCTCAGGAGACCCGATTGCGTCTGGTTAGAGTTTTGCTCGTTCAACATTTTATATATGGTGAGGCAGTTTTCTGTGGATTGGATAGTAGGTCAAAAAGAAAGTTGGAGCCTTTAAATCGTACATAGGGTTTATTTTTAATTTGCGTAAGTTTGACCATATTTCTACTTCAATTTTGGGTTGCACTTTATTTCAATTTTTTGATTTTAGAATTTGTACTTTTCTTTTCAAACTTGTACGTACTCGTAAGCCATTTTATTTGTACAATAAACTGAAATTCGGAAGGTCCACAAGAACAATGAATTTAATTGTGCCAAGGCGTTTAACTTCATCATACCATTTACCGTTCTTCATTCGTGCTGCCAATTTATGGAATTCATTACGTTAACGTTAATCCATTGATCTCAAATTTTTCACAAATTATTTTCTCCCCAAAATGAAAAAAATTGGGGGGTGCCCCATTGGAATTTCTAAATTTTGTAAAAAAAACCACTCTAAATATATAATATATATTGTGCATTGAACAATATACAGGGGATATATATATTGTCAGTGTCTCTCTTGATATTTATTGTGTTATCTGTATAAATGTGCAAATATGCTTCTAAAGTTAATCTTTTATTGTAATTACTTTCTGTTTCCAAAACATTCGTTGCTTTAAAATCAAGATGGTGACCGTCAGTAAAGAAATGATCTATCATTTTCGGTACAGAATATAGTTTTATTTAGACAAAAATTCACTAAATTTAATGAATTGCTCCAAATTTTTAAATTAATGAACTAAAAATACCTCGCAGAACAAAGACCTAAAGATTATTAAAAATGACTGTTTTTTATCACTTGAAACAATGCTTAAATTTGAACAAATATTACTTATAAACATACAAATTTGGCGTAAGCTAGAGCCATAGGCTCTGGCGAATATCTGTAGCCACATATATAATATTCACTTTTCGTTGATCGATTAGCCTGTTCCTAAATTTTTAAATTTTGTATATAAAAATTCTTAGACATAGAACTGAAGACCCTATTATATGTCCATATAAGCTGACGAGTCGAAGGACGAAACTTATAAGTATGGGGGAATGACTCAACCAATTTTTTTGTGACAATCAAATCGAGATCCTGCAAAAAAGAAATAAATTAATATAAAAGTTTACATTTTACGGTTTTACAATCCCCCGCTCGCCACTGTGAGCTTGCATCATATGTGAATTATATTATTGTTGAACATTTTATGAAATCTACACGTGAGGAAGCTTCATAATCATATAATATTGTTGATATGTAGATTTAATCATCTTTATTCACTTGCTTTATGAACGCATGATTTTCTTGTTGCCAAATATTTGGCTAAATTAAAGCGAGTTGATATACATAGTAAATCAAATCTAAATATTAACATTACATTTTTTATATAGGTTTCTGAGGTATAACATTTTAAAGATCTAATAAAAGTATACCCATTATCTTATTGTTTTTTGTTTTTCTAATCTAATTAAATTCTTATCTGCGCTAAAATTATATTTTTTTATGAGGTACAAATTTGCTGGTTTATATATAAAACATCTTAGCTCTATTAGCCTTGTCCTTAGTCGAATTTGGTAATTGTTTGCGCAAACAAAAAGTGGCGGTATATAGTTAAGATTTTTTTAAATTTTATTAAATATGTCTACGAAATACGATGAGATTTTAAATAGTTGGGCAAGTGAACCGAAATTACGACCGGATCCCAACATAAGTTACGCGCAGTTATTGATAAATCATCTGAGCAAGTTTGGAGATAAGGTTATTCAGGTAAAAGATGCATATATACGTAATTAAATAACTAATAAGCGATGTGCCTTTAGTTTTTTTTAATTCAAAAACTCCGAGCACTTCTTCAGATGAGAAAGTCCATAAAACTAAATAAAACCCATCAGCAAGTTCTGTGCAGTACTCACAATCATCAAATATCAACAAATATTTCATTTCAAATTACTAAAACAAAAGATTTCTCGAAAATTTTATTTAAATTAATTAATTCACCTATTTCCCAAATTAAATCTCTAAACCTGATTGGATTTAAAGATGCGTCTCCTTTTCAAGTTTTTTTAGCAAAAAAAATTAGCCCAATCGAACAACTCCTTCATACTGAAAAGTGGAAAAGAACCTAAAAAAATGTCCTCTTTCGGATTCTGCTCGCCTGGTATATATTTCAAAATTTTATATGCAAGAAAAAACTGGTATAGACCATATCAAGTGTTATAAAAAACTTTTAAATAAAAACATTCGTATGTCTTCCCGAAAAAAAAAATTGCGGTAAGCTTCGCGACATCATTCATCAAGCGTCTTTATGGGGCGAAGCTCCTCACAATTTTTTTCTTCGGAATAAGACATATGAATGTTTTTTGTATGTAAAAGCTAAAGCTTAACTTTGTAGGGCTTATCTCGGTTGGTTTTTCCAGTATAAATTAGAACAAAATTTTAAAATTTCTACCAGGCGAGCAGAATCAAAAAGAAGAAATTATTTTTTAGTTTTTTCCACTTTTACCTATGAAGGAGTCGTCCGATTGGGCTAATTTTTTTTACTAAAAAAAACTAGAAAAGAAGGCGCAGGTTTTTGGACTTAATTTGAAAAATGGGTGTATTAATTAACTTAAATGAAAATTTCGGGTTTTTTAAGCGAAAATCAATTGTTTAGGATTTAAAATGAAGAATTTTGCCATATTTGAAAATATTGTAAGTTATGCACCTAGATAATAAAAAGGGGATTCGTTTTTCGCTCTTTCTCAGCTATAGAAGGGCTGTAATTGAGATATGACATATGAGTATGTAACTCTTCAACTAAACTGTTTTAATTTATATAAATAAGACCGCCAAGCTCGTGAAATTATTGGAAATCTAAATGAGTATGTAAGTTGATTCTTTTAGATTAGAAATGAATGAAACTAAACGGATTTCGTCATACTTATTTGATGATTTTTTGTTCTTTAGAACTAGAAAGCACAATATGTCTGCAAAATACGTTAAACTGACTACTGAATTTTTAAAAAATATAATTAATTACTATATTATTACGATTCGCAGCTAAATCATGACACAGGTTACCAAATGACTGCTACAGAAATGCGCCAAAAAGCAATTTATTTTGCCGAAAATCTGCTTAAAATTGGAATTAAATTCAGTGACGTAGTGACCGTTCTGGCCAATCATCATGACAACTTAGTTCCTATCGTTTTAGGAGTAACTTTAATCGGTGCTGTACTTAATCCACTAGACATAAGCAATACTGTGAGTAAGTATTTCAAAATAAAACAATTTTTTTTATCTAATATCAAATATACGTAGACGATCTTATTAATTTACTAAAACTGACGAAACCAACACTCGTTATCTGTGAGGGTAATCTCGTTCAAAATCTCCGACAAAGCTTAACTGCAATCAAGCACGAAGCAATCTTTTACACATTTGATGGGTCGAGTTCTACAAATTGTATAGAAACTCTATTTTCTGGATATGAATCAGTAGGTGACACTAAGTCAAGCTTAAGGTAAGTCGCTTCTTTATTAATGCAAAATATTGAAAATAAGTAAATTCCAAACGACCTAGAGGATTATTTAATTATTCATTAGTTTTAGTTTAACGAAACTCGACAAAGGCAACGACTCTGCGTTGGCTATTTTGACCTCATCAGGAACAACAGGACCACCAAAAGCTGTGTCCATATCTCACAATCAAGCAATCATTGGTCTTACCAATTGGATGTTAGTTATTAATTTTATTTTTATAAATTTAAATCAAAATTGTCTCCTTTCAGGAAATTAACGGAAGAATCAATATACTTTAGTACAAGCAAATTAATGTGGATTACTTGCTTGGCTGGTTTCAATCTGTCCATTTTAAATGGTGCACTTCGCATCATTACAACTAGTTCAAATGTGACCGGTGAAATTGCTCTAAATATTATAAAGACGCATAAAGTTACGGCCTTTTTTACTACACCAACTGTGGCGGCCAATATGCTGTCTGTGTTAGAATCTGATTCAACGCAAGATATTTCAACAGTTCAGCAATTTGCCTGTGCTGGAGGTTTATTATCAAATCAAATTATTATTAAAATGAAACCATTCATACCAATCGGCAGAATGTTTACATTATATGGGATGACTGAAGTCTCTACAGTAGTATCATCTTCAGAGTTTTGCACAAAAATTAATTCAATTGGCCATTTATATGGAGGAATTGAGGCAAAGGTAAGATTTTTTGAGCTAGCAAACCATTTGATTGTTAACTGAACATATAATTTCAAAGATTGTAGATGACTCTGGCAAATCTGTGGGACCAGGAAAATTAGGCGAATTATTTATTAAACCATTAATAAAACCTTTGGTATGTATTTAAATTTATATCTTTTAACGTAAACAGACAAGAATTGGAGAACTGTTTAGGCCTATTAATGGTTTAATACAAATAAAATGAATGTCAGCTATCCTTTCACACCTGAAACAGACCTGCAAAAGACTTGAATGTCGTTTCACGATAATTCGTGCTAAATTCGTATGAGAATTTATGTACTTCTTCGGTAAATTTTCGTAGGTCCCGAACTATCTTGCTACAAATGTTCGTACAACAACATTTATACTTTTTGTAACACAAAAATTTGTCCGTTTACGTTCAACCGCATGGTTTATGAGAATTTTAACAAATTTCGATCACAATTAGGGATACCTAGGCAACGAACAAGCAAATAAAGATGCGTACGATACAGACGGATTTTATCATACAGGTGATGTGTGCTACTTTGACAAGGACAATTGTATATTTATGGTGGATAGGAAAAAGGAAATTTTTAAAAATAACCTTACGCACATTACGCCCAGTGAATTGGAGAACTGTATTCTCAAAAACATTGACATAAACAACGTATGCATTGTGGGCATACAAAAGAATAAGCTCGATTTAGCCTCATTTTGGCCTGCAGCTGTTGTGGTCCGAAATAAAAACAGCAAATCATTAGTCACTGAAACGGATATCTATGAAATGATTCAAAGTAATTTATTGAAATTTAATTTTTTCGTATAATTCAAATTTTTTACATGCCTCAGATAACTTTTCGGATGATCAACATTTACGGGGTGGCGTTTATTTTGTGGACCAACTACCTCTTACGGCAAATGGAAAAGTACAGCGAAAGGTGGTTACAGAAATTGCGGAAAAATATTTTTGGAAAAATGCGGGTAACTCTGCCTAGCATCGCTATTTCGCATTTTATAACAAGTTTAGGTTAACCATCAAGCGCTATTTAAAGGACTCAGTGGATTTAAAAAAAAATATTATTTTCAAAATCTAAGTAAATGTTTGTATATTTTATAGAATTAATAAATCCTGAAAATGTATTTAGTTTTTTGCTTTTACTATACATACAAAAAATCCATATGGATAATGTATTTAAATACTAAATAGTAGGTACAAGCCCTAATTTTGGTCAAAATGGTCAAATTACCGGAACCATGTTTTATTTTTCGTTTAATTATGTCCTGATTCAGTTAAACTAAAAAAAGTGTCCGTCCGTCCGTCTGTCCGCAAATTTCTAGACACAAAAATGGAATAAACCAGTAAACGGATTTGGTGAGGGCAAGTTTTCAGTAGTCCCAAAGTTTGCTATTGCATTTGGGGTCCGTAGGTCTAAAGGGGGGAGGGGCTCCCATACAAAATTTTTATCAAAATGGCTGCAAAAATATTATCATACAAAAATAGTTTCTCACCAGTGGACGGATTTGACAAAATTTTGGTAGGGGTAAGTTTTTAGTAGTCCTATACTCTCAGATAATATATGGGGTATGTATATAAAAAAGAGGAGGGGCTCCCATAAAATAATTTTTAATTTAATTTGCATTTTGTAATTGTTTGTACCACCAGTGGATAAATGTGTCTCAACCTTATCCGATTTCAGAATTTGTTTGTTATCAAAATTCGTTAGACCCGTATTTTTTGTATGACATTAGGATGGTCCACTTACCGCAAAAGTGGTTATTTTTATGAAAAACTGAAATCAGACACACCTCCCAAGTAAACGTAAACATATTATTCCTCATATTATTTCAATTAAGAATATGTTTAAGAGTAACTCTAAAGTGTGTTTGGGATTTTTATGATCGTTCCAGAGGGTAAAATCAACCATTTTATGCGGAGCTAAGTCAATGCACGTGCGTACTTTGTCCCATATACAATCCATTTTACTTAATATAGGAAAGCATTCCATATATTTTAGAAACAATATGAGTAAATACATTTATTTATAATTATTAAGATTAAATATTAGTTATTTATGGACACATTACAATATCACAAAAGGCTGCGTGAAGACAAGCCTCATCGCAACCATTTTTTAGTACTGTGTCCGAGTTTTTAACGGAATTCTTCCAATACTGAAAAAGCAATTAGATTCAATTAGTTTTTACATTTTAAATAAAATTTATGGTTAGAAATACCTGCATCATTAACGTATCCTTTTTAAACCATCGATTTTGAACCATATCGTCCAGTGATGCTGGGCTTAAATCTGTTAAATTATATTCTTCTCTAAATGAATATTCTTTAAACCATACGGGTTGGTTTGCTGGCGCTTCATTTGCTTTGGTTAAATTGAACACCCAAGTTTCGTGATCCACCACCTCCTGTAATAACAAAAAACGGATCTAATTGATTGAGAATTTTAAAAAAATTACAACTCACATAACTTTCCCCATCGATATAATAAATTCGATAATTTGGATTAAGTGCACTAAACGGTGTGCCACTGCCACCATTCCAAGCAACATTTAATGCATTCGACGGAGAGCTATTTGTGTAGATAATACTGAACTCGTCTGTGTGTGAATGACCGTTAAATTGAGCGCTTATAATGTGAGAAAAGCGCCTGATTATTTCTAAATATTTTCTATTCCATGCGTGCAGGCAAGACTTTTCGTTGGGCGGAACATGAGCCAGAACATGTACTTTTTCGTTACTAGTTTCAGCCTCCAGAAGGGTATCGTAAAACCATTGAAGTTGTTCACGAAGCGAATCAACTTCGTATATAAGCCACCTGTAGTTACATATTTAGAAATTGTTAGAATTTGAAAATTTAGTGAATTAATTTTATGAATTAAAAGGAATCTCTCGTAGATTTCTCGATTTTACCATAATTTTCAAACTTCATCTTGTTACAGCATTCAAAAGCATAAATAATGGTAAAAAAACGTTGTAATTTAATTATTTTTTCAACTAATATTGAAGATTTTAGAAGAAATCCCTATAAGTTTATCCCTATTTTTCTCATTTTCCTTCCGGTAAACATTTAAAAAAAAAACGTAATTTGCATATAAATTGCGCACGCTGGCACATAAGGCAATTAAAATTGTGTGCAAAAATACGTGCAATCGGTTGCAAAATTTTATTCAAATACACATGTAAATTGTCCATACTTGTTTATTGTATGCAATTGAAGTCTAAGTTTTTTCAGTAGCGTTTAAATCCAAGCTTGGGATCACAAGTTTTATGGAAACATTTAAGAAGCATGGGAATCATTAATAAGAATTTTATTACACCTACTGTCACCACAAACGATTTTAATAAATGTCTAATTAGTTCAAATAGCAACCAAATTTCTGTTAGTCTAACTCTAAACTTAAATATAGCCTCTCTTCTAATAATACAAATTCTTTCTCATTTATGAATATTATTTACTTGGACGTCGCAAATGCTATTTTTAAATTAAAATCTAATGCTGTTGGTTTAGACAACATTCCTATTTCATTTGTCAGAATGCTTCTCCCGGTAACCATTGATTTTATTACATATATTTTTAATCATGTCGTCTCAACATCTTCCTTTCCTTCCGCATGGAAGATTGCTAAAGTTATACCGGTCCACAAAAAAAACAGATCAACTGATTTAAAAGACTTTCTATTAGCATGCTCTCGTCTATGGCCAAGGATTTGAAATTATCTTAAAAGAACAAATGTTGGAGTTTTCTAATAATTTATTTATTAATATTCAATCTGGCATCCGTAAGGACCAATAGTGCGTCGTCAGCTTTGTTAACTATCGTGGAAGACATTCATATTGGGCTTGATAAAAAATCATTCTACAGTCCTACTGCTTCTGGATCTTTCCAAAGCGTTTGACTCTGTAGACCACACGTTACTCTGCAATAAACAGTCACATTGCTATAACTTTGGTGATACTTCGGTGACCCTGTTACGCAATTATTTATCTGGACGTACACAGTGTGTATCTATTAACAACATCTTATCAGATACTACTTGCCGATTTCAACCGGTGTTCCACAAGGTTCGGTGCTTGGGCCTATATTGTTTCTTTTGTTTATCAATCAACATCATATTTTTGCTGATGATGTCCAGCTTTACTATTCCTGTGCTGAGCATCTTATTTATTCTGCTATTTCCAATGTAAATTCTGACATTGAAGCAATAGTCGATTGGACCGCTCGTAATAATATATCAGCCTTAATGCATCGAAATCGCAAGCAATTATATTCTCGCGTTCGAAATCAGGTTTTTTTACCGGATATTCTTAATTTTTTCCATCGAATTCTTTTAATTTTAGTAGAAATTTTGTATACTTACAAATTGTACGTATAACACACATTGTTATTAAGTACCACAATCCTCAGATTAGCGTTTAACTTAAAGCTATAATAACCATGTGTGCGCAAAGTGCTAAGAGCCGACTCTGGTAAACGGTTTTCCCAAAGCTTTGCCATAAATTCAAATAACCATCGGCTGCCTAACTTGTCATCCGTTATATTAGAAGGTGCAAATCTAGAAAAAATTATAAATTCTAAATATCGCCAATTCATAGTTTTATACAAAAATTCTACAAATTTGACGGATGTATGTCATGATTCCCAAGTACAGGAATGATAGTTGCACATCCGAATGAATTTTTCAAAAGATCAGTAACATATTGAAGTTCAAACTTAACGCTATTCTGCGTAGTATTACTTTGCATATGATCGGCCATATCACCGGTATAATAAATATAGTCGATGTTCTAAAGTAGGAACAAAAATTTAGCCAGGATTATTAGCAATAAATTTATAAATACCGAATGACTAGCCGCCTGATCGCAAATATTATCAATTAAAATTTTCGGCGAATCACACGATCCAAACTCATCTCCCCATTTACCAGCACCTCTTTTGTTAGAAATTGATGCCTCGCTTCCATCTTCTAGTGCCTGAAAAAGTGGACTCTTAGAAAAATATCTGAATTAATATGATAAATATATCTTACCAAACTCGTTTGCCTACAACAGACATCATCTTGACAATAACTGCTACTACCTTCAGCATATTCGGTATCATAATGAAAGTCCGTTAATTGAAGTATGGTTAAATTATTTTGATTATTCTTTGCACTTGATTTGGGTTTAGATTTCTAAATAAAAATCTCATGTATATAAGTAGTTATACTTAACTTAACATCGCAGTTTACCTTTAACATTGGTTCACCAGGATTAATATCAAACTCCACATCTAATTCTATTTCACTGCAATTATCACCTTGGTACAAAATGCCACACACCTCATCACTGCTCCATAATTCTGGTGATTTTTTCTTAGCAATAAACTCTATAACATCCTAAAAAATATAATTATAATTTATTTAAAGGATTCTCACTGAACGATTCGTGGATCAACCGCACACGTCGCGTCGAAGAAAATAGGAAAAAAAATCTAGATTTTTCGTACATAAATTGTACGTAAAATGCATGCAATAATGCACATAGATCGGCCAACATATTGTGTACACATATTTTAGAGTACAAAATATGTACGTAACTTTTCACATATATTGCATAAGTTTAAGTTGTGGGCAATTCAAGTCCACGCGATAGTGATCAGACAGAAAATTTGTAATTGTAATTTGTTAGGGCATTTTACGTAAGAATTGCATGGACCAATTGCACATTTAGTCGCACACAATTTTCTCTTAATTAAACGGTGATGAATTACGTGCAATTGAAGGCAAATTACGTGCAATTGAAGGAAAATACGTGAAAAGTTTTAAAAATAATTTAGGCGGGAATTATTATATTAAATTGATACAAAAAATAAATGCGTAGGCCCTCGCGAGTGAATATCGACTGCCGTATTAATACAATAATTAAGCTCTCTACGCATCAGCTATCTAAGACAGAGATTTTTTTGTAGATATAACGTAATGTTTGTGATCTCAAAAACATAACGTTATATCGTTGTCCTTATATATAGTCACACAATGAGAGAAAATTTCATAGGCGACATCTTTGGGAAGCTAAATTAAATATTGAAATTTGTATAGAAAATTCGATGTTTAATTTAGCTTCCCAAATATGTCGCCGCTGAAATTTTCTCTCATTGTGGGACTATATATAAAAAGACAATGGTTATATATCTACAAAAAAAAACGGAAAAATGAATAGAAAAATCTCAAGAAAATCGTTAAATGAACATATCGGCTTAAACTATTTCTTTTAAATCGTATGTAATTCTGTTGAAAAATCCTAATACCCTAATTATTTGGTAAAAATCAAAAAATTCTTGTAAAAAACATGAATTTCTTGATTTATGAAAATGTTTATAGGTCCTAATAAATTGTTGGTAACATATAAATTTGTCTATGGAAAATCTTAACAAATTTTTATTAGAAAATATGTTAAGAAATTCTATATAGTCACACAAAGTATGAGAGTTGGCTAGACATTGTGCGTTATAATATAGATTTCATTATTATCTTTTATTCTATTCTTTTGTTTATCATATACTCACCGAATAAACATTTACGTAACCTTCACAAACACTTTGTGGCACCGAGGTTAAAAGATCACACAGATCAAGTAAAAAAGATTTAAATTCTTTGTCCACCTCCTTTCTTTCAAAGTAATCTTTGATAGCGAATACGGCTGAACGGCATTTCAAACAGATTGGCGGCTAAAAAACAGAAAAATTTATTTTAAAAATCAAATAACTCTAAAATTAATTAAATATTATTTCTCTTCAAAGTAAATAATTACATTTGTGGCATGTGGTATATCATCAATATGAATAACATTCTGTTGCTTGTTATTTAGTTTGTCTAACAGGAGTTTGAATTGTTCGCTGATGTGTCTTGAATTATGCGTATAGAGCAGAAATTCTTTTAGAAATTCGGTTTCTGTCTTTGCTGCAAAATTAAATTAATTTAATAATTATCAAATTGGACTCAATAGCTATTAACTATTCCCTTCAATTTACCTGCATTAATCGTTATAGTTTCATTTATTTTAATACTGGATGCTGTTGCAGTTAATGTAAAAGTAATTAAAATAAATAACACCGCACATTGGATAGAATTAATTATTTTTGTCATTTTTAAACATCAAGATTGTAAATTTAATAAAAATAAATAAATTATCAACATTCACAGCTTCTGTACACTAAAATTTCTGATATAAGATGCGTCGAATATATATTTCTGATAAATTAACACAGAAACATGAGAATATATTTATACTTACATCGAGATGTGTAACAATAATATGAATAATTTATTTATTTCATATAAATTTGGAATTGTTATACCAGAGAGTTGAGACTGATAAATACACAAAGTATTATTATTGTAATATTTTTCACCAATATTCGTATTATAAACGAAATCATATAATAGACAAGGTATAGGCAAACAGCTCTTATATACATTACCATATTTTGTGAGATCTAAATTAAGTATAGGCTTCAGAAAAACTTCATACTACGCATATATTAAAATTTAACGAAATATTTTTAAAAATTAGGGGATTTTTTTTTTAAATGTAAGGTAATTTAAAAAAAATTAAGGGAATTTTTTGAAAAATATTTAAAGGAATTTTTTGAAAAACATCATCAAGGTAATTTTTTGAAAAATGAAATTTTTTGAAGAAAAAAAATTAAGGGATTTTCTTTAAAAAATGTAAGGGACTTTTTCAAAAAAAAATTAGAATTTAAAAAAAATGTAAGAGGATATTTAAAACAAATAAGGGAATTTTTTGAAAAAAAAAATAAGGGAATTTTTGAAAAAAAAATGCAAGAGAATTTTTGGAAAAATAAATAAAAATGCAATCATTAAATTTTCTCTTAACCCTAGATGATGTCCCTGTTATGAGAACATCCATACACAAATCTTTAAAAACAATGCGTGATATATCCCTGAATTTTTCTTGTTTATCTCTCGCCAGTTGTTTTACCGTTCGAATCGCCAAATATGACATTCCATAAGATACCGTTATCAACTTGTAATCTTAAATCGGTTGATTGGGTAATTTTCGCCAAACTATTCTTTGGTAATCTTCATTATCCGAACTCATTCTAATTTGGTGATATATTTTTGCTATGTCGGCTGTTAAAACAAATCTGTGTATACGAAATTTTAAAACGATATTGTATAGATTATCTTGTAGTTTGGAACTAATCATAAGCTTGTAGTAGAGGAGATCTACGAAACAAAATGATGAAAGGTGGAACTATTTCCCACAGAGACAAAGTCTGATTTTTTTGGTTTATTGGAAGTATCTTTTTAACATA
>JANSTW010044157.1:0-13772 GCA_027564275.1 Diadocidia ferruginosa
AGTAAATTTTCAGATGTTAAATTGATTTGTTTTAACTAAAAATTTTGAAAGATAAACTTTATCTTAAATTTAACTGTTTTTTTACTGTCATTTCAGAATGGTTTATATTTTACTAATTTTTATCCGAGTTTTAACTTATTCGGTCGAAAAATCAATATTTTTACCGAATTTGTTTCTTGGGCGGGCACGGATTTACGTGAAAATAAAAAAAAATATAAAAGTTTATTTATAGAATTACGTAAGTAAGTAAGTAGTATATTTAAAGTTATTATAAGATTTAATATCTGTTTCGACTTTTTCAATAATTAAAAAAATATATAAATTGTCTTAAGTATTTTTAAATATATATAAAAACCGACAAAAAAACATATTTTTAATAGAGAAAAATTTGTGAAATAATAAATTCATTTAAAAAAAACGATTTGATAAAAATCTGAAAAATAGAAAATAAAAAATAATTTCGATTTCAACAAAAAATATAAAATTATTTTTAACCATCTTGATTTATATTTTTTAATAATAAATTCAAAAACACATTTACTAGCTTTTCCACTTAAGCGTGGAATGGCCGTATAGTCAATTTTCAGATGTAAAATTAATTGGTCTTAATAGGGTTGTAAACCCATATTTTTCTGATGATGCCAAAAATGTAAATTCCTAAAATTTGAATGATAAAAATTCTGGTCGGTAAAATAAAGAGTTATACTTGAAGACTTTACTTCTTTTTGGGTTTTCTAACATATAAAATAGGAAAAAGTGGATTTTTTTCAGTACAACCAACCCTAATAAACAAATTGCAAAATAACTAAACGATCAAAATCAATTTTTGCTGTTCAGTAAACGCACCCATTATGTTTCATCGTCTTCGTTACATGCTGCAAAATCTTTTCAACGACCAAATCTACTGAACGCAACTGATTTGTTCATTATTTAGAATTTCGAGCATCGCGCATCACACTACGAAGTGCAGGTATGTTTATCTAATTTTTTTTATAAAATCTTTATTTTGCTGCAATTAAAATTATACGTTTCCAAAGAGGGCGATTGCTCTATCGGTAATTTAATTAATTAGTTGCCAATTAAATCCGCCAAATTGTACAAAAATTAAATTTTCTTCGATGCGATTGTCGCTTGTCATTTTGTATGTCTCCGGAATCCATCGAGGGCGCGCTCGATCTATGTGAAGAAATTCACTCACAGTTTGAGTGGGAAATTTTGTTGGCAACATTTTAATATTTGCACTTTACTTACTATACTCTGTCTGCAAACAACATTTTAATTTATTGTTTCGTAAGTTGTTTTAGAATAGAAATTAATTCAAAAGAATTACAAAATAAGATTTCCTATCCAAATATAAAATGCACCGAACAGGGATTACGTGCATCATTCTGTGTCGCTATTGCTGCACCGTCTAGTCCATTAGCAGACACATTTTCTTACACAAAATTAAACATGTCCTAAGGGTGTTTTATATTTAATTGTATTTTAATTCTATTGAAAATAATAATAAAACCGTAATTACATTTTGATAAGTTAAATAAAATTGAGCAACAATAAATCAAAGGAACAGCTAGATTTTGAGTGCAATTTTTGTTACAATATTTCAAAGTTATAGTAAATTAGTTCCATAGTGTTAAAGAATTGTTCAATTAATTTAAAAATAATAAAATTCCTTTTTTCGGAGCAGCTCGTCTATCTATACAAACGAAAAAATCCAACAAAATGAATGAGGATATAACTCAATGTAAGTCTGCTGCAGCTGCTTCAACAACAACAACATTGGGTACAGAAGATCATTTGAAAGTGTCACCAGGTGAACCACAAAAAGCACATGATCGAGTAACAGATTTAGTAAATGAATCCGTTGAAGAAGCCGCTGGTTCAGTGACAGAAGAAACGTCTGAATCTCAAACATCTCCCGTACAACAATCATCTGGATCACGAAATACCGACAGCGAACAATGGCCACCAAATGTGTGTCGTTACTTTGTAAAGGGAATTTGTCGATTCGGACATTTGTGTCATTACTCACATAACGTTGGAGGTGAGATGGAAATTTCTGTAATTGCTGAGTATTAATTTTTTTCGTTTCAGACAATGAAAGCACATCTGCCCGTGCCGCAACTGACGAAACATTAAATAAAATTAACACAACCGACCCGAACAGTTGGGTGTTGGCACCAATATTTGTTCCAAAACAATACCAACAACGACCCGCCGACGAACAAACCAGCCCAACTGAAGACGGACAAATTATCCAGCAGTTACAACCAACAACTGTGCTGCAACCGGTCATTTTATTGCAGCAACCCGTGTTCTTACCGGCCACAACAATTGTTTGTCCCGTTACACAATTACCGAACCAAATACCTCAACAACATTCACAAGTCTCACCGCCAAAGCAAAAATCTTATGCCGAAATTGCGGGCGGAGGACAGCAAGACGGATCTGGGGGCTCAAATAAAAAGCAAATTCACGCAGATCAATTAATATGTCCGTATGTAAAGGCGGCCGACGGTATTTGTCCACTTGGCGAGGACTGTACTTATGACCATGGTGAATTATGTGATATGTGTGGCCGATATTGTCTTCATCCAAACGACAAGGAACAACGAAAAATGCATGAACAGGTAAGGGTTAATTTTTTGCAAATATTAATTATTAAATAAAACCCAAAATTCTTCCAACAGGCTTGTATTAAACAGCATGAGGCCGATATGGAGATTTCGTTTGCCGTAGCCCGGTCCAAGGACAAATCATGTGGCATTTGCTTTGAAATTATTATGGAGAAGCAAGACGAACAACGGTTTGGCATTTTGCCCAACTGTAATCACATCTATTGCTTGGAATGTATACGGAAGTGGCGTCAAGCGCGACAGTTTGATGCGAAAATTACAAGGTAATTGCAAGTGGACTTTATAGTCTGCTCCTCGCTCGGGAAGGATTTAAAATTGCTGATATTTAACTCTACGATTTAAATATTAATGAAGTTTTCCAGATAATTCCTTAAGCTAGCGGTGTGTTCACCGACAATTCCCTGAAAAGTAAATTCCCCGACACAAATTGAATCTGCTTGGGTTACGTTGGAGTTAAGTAGGAGTTAGATGTTGACTTTTTCAAGATATCAAGAAAAAAAGGAAAAGATAGATAATATGAGATACACAAATGTGTACACTCAAATGAAACAAAATGAAAGAGTTGAAAGTCTCTATTAAGGGAAAAAAAGTCGTCGTTCAGAAGAAAATAGCGGGAAAAACTCTTCACACTTAGTCTTTTTACATAAAGCTATCTCTTTATTTTTTTCTTGATGAATTGTAAGAATTCCACATCTAACTCCTACTTAACTCCAACTTAAAGTAGGAGTTAGACGTTGACTTTTTACAATTCATCAAAAAAAAAGAAAGAAATAGGGGTTAACCACTATTGGAAATCATGGGACAAGCTTGTGGAAATCATTGAAATTTGGAAATCAGTGGGACACAATTTTTCATAGTGGTTAACCCCTCGGGAAATGCTATTGCAAATTCTGAATAGGGAAACTACGAAAACAAAATGTTTGAGCTTTGAGATAACGGAACATATAGGATTTTATCTCATGATCCTTTAAAGAAAATGGTAACAGAAGTTAATCAGACGTTAATTCGTTTTAAAGACATGATACCTGCTGACATTTATAAAAAATTAAAGGAAACTAATCCTAAATTACCTAGAATTTATGGAATACCTAAAGTACACAAGGCAGGAATACCTATGGGACCTAACGTTAGCAACATCAATGCAACAGAGAAAATCGCAAAATTTTTAGTCAAAGCATTTAACAAACTATATAGGACCGCCTATATAGGTTTATCCGTAAAAAGCAGTCTAGAATTCGTAGAAAAATTGGTTTGGTTAGAGTAAATAGAAATGAAACGTTTAGATCGTTTGATGCAAAAGCTCTGTTTCCAAGTGTACCAATTAATACAGCTCTGTTATTATTAGAAAAATGACTACAAATGGTAATGGCTGGGTCAATAGCCAACATGTATGTCACTTTATCAAAACTGTGTATATGAAGCAGAATACGTTTAGTTTAAGAGATAAATGGTATCATCAAGAATAAGGCACTTCAGTGGGTGCAATTTCGAAACAGCACTACAATTGAATTCGTTGTTCCCTAGAGTTTGGGTAAGATACGTTGACGATGTTTTTGCTATTTTCAATAAAAGGCACATTGACCAAATTATTCCGTTACTGAATACACAATACGCCTCTATTGATTTCACGTTTGAACCGGAAGAAAACTGTAAACTGCTATTCTTTGATCTTCAATTAATGAAACAAGAAAAAGGCTTTTTTGAAGTAGCGGTGTGGGGAAAACCAACTAATACAAAGAGGCTAATTCCAAATGATTCTTCCTATAATCACCAAAATAAAATGGCTGAGTTGGTCACTAAAAGACAAAAGTAGTCTGAAAATCGGAAATTTCATAGGCACGACAAAAAACAAAATACACATGCATATTGATGGTGTATACGAAATTGGTTGCGAAGACGGTTGCGTCTACTATGGAAAAACTATTAGGGATTTAGAAACGAGATTCATAGAACCTATGTATCAATTTAAAAACAACAATGCACTACTCTCTAGTGTAGCTAAACATTTAATTGAAAATAATCACCTAACAAACATTACAAAGTTAAAATTAGAAGAAGTTAACGACCGGAAAAAATTGACGTGATCGAAAGTTACATATGTTCAAAAACAAACACAAAACATGAACTCAGACGACGGGCTATGTCCCTCTTTTTTATTTAACTTTACATTAAAAGACATTAGTAGAAGAAACTAATACTGGTTTTTTTATTTTATATTAATATTTGTGATTTTCTTAAATAAATGTGTAGTTTTAATTATAATAGTGGACAGTTAGTTAGCTAACTATGACGTTGCAAATCATATGATTTTTGGAAAATACAAAATTAGTTAATTTTTATACTCGCTCCAAAGATGACGGCATAGCCGTTGAAACGTCGTAAGGTAAAATTTAAAAGGTATACATAAAAAGTAACTGCGTACGTCTTTGTATTGCTCTATATAGATCAATCAAGATCACAGCATTCCTCTGTATATAGTTATGCTGTGATCTTGACGGAAACTCATTACTAAATTATATACTGACAGCTTTCATGGATATAATTAATTAGGGAAGCTAAGGTATAACTTAAGGTGGTGTTCTTTTCCCTTTACTATATGGCTTGTGTTCATGAACAAATTTCTTCAAATAATTGAGATCAGCAGCGTCAAGGCTGTCCCTTATGCTGATGACGTGTAATGTCTCTCAATCCAGAAAGTCCAATCTTTTATTACCAAAACCAAAATTCCTGAGTGGATGTTAAACCTAAATGTTAATTTTAACCCCTTAAATCTATAAGTATCTTGATTTAATTCTAGTGTGATAGCCCGTTTAATGTGAAATTTACTGGACAATTCATCTGACTGTATGAATATGAGGCTATTTTGCCAAATAATTTAAATTACTTAACCGCAAGTCGAAAGTTGAAGAACGGTCTAAGGAGGCAAATGTCAATCTTTATTCGTGTAATAAGACGTTTGGTAAAACTGGAGCCTTAACAAAAGAACTGACTGACTCTGGAACTGATTTTGTGACTGACTGACTGGCTGTGGGACTGACTGATTGTGGACTGACTGACTTTGGGTTTTCGGACTGAGTGACTGTGTGACTGTAATACTGATTGACTGTGGGACTGATTTGCTGTATAGGAAATCCTTACTTATGGGTCGTTAGTATGGTGACCACCTGTGGATAAATACATTAAGGCGTCTTGAATAAGTTCATTGTATAGTTTATTGCTATAGGTTACGGTATAGCACTGAGAACTAACTACCACTAGGCATTTATATTTGCATATTTAGTTGCAGTGCTGTCAGAATCGATCGCATCAAACAATTAAAAAAAATGGCCTAATCGGTACGGAGGTTTAGGATCTATAAAACACTATACATTTTACATCCTTATTTAAATATAGTTGAGTATTTTGAGTTAAATTGAAATAAATCGTACTATTACTACATGTTCGATATGGTTGCGTCAATGAAAACTACCATTGTATCAGATAGAAAAAAGGGTAAAATGGTCCCTATATGGTCGCTTTCAAGTAGAGGACAAGATGTTTGATTACATATATAAATATAGAAAAATATACTTAAGAGTATACCAAATAATTACTTTAATTATACATATTTCGTCCAGTTTGATCATTGAATGTATGATACGTTTTGAATAAGATTTAAAATTATCTCAAATACCGTAATTAACGTCCAAAGTCCACTATAGATATAGTAACATTAAAGTACTCGCATATACATATTTTATCTTATCTAATAATAAAACGCTAATAATAAACCGCATAAAACATAAATTATGTGTAGAAATATTTTGAAAAAAAACAACAAAAATCATCAGACGGTGTGTTGCATCACATCCGGTTTGTGTGAAAATAAATAGATTTCATTAAAATATATCGCATTATGACTTCTCGACTCTATTAATTTATATGAAAATATTAATAAATATTTTTATCAATATTTTTTACACCACAATAACAACAACAGTCAACAACAACAACCAACGGCTATAGACATATTTTTATATATGAAAAAAAAATTATAATTTTTAATTTTATGAATGAATTTTTTTTTTATATTTATTTAATAATTTTTTTTCCTCATTCATTCTCGCACGCAAACGTAGACATTGAATGGGCTTCGTATAACATTGGCATATTTTTGTGTACACGTTGTGCTGGCGTTCATCGAGCCATCGGTGCACACATATCAAAAGTAAAACATTTAAAAATGGACAAATGGGAAGACAGTCAACTGGAACGAATGAAAGAAGTGGGCAATGTTAAGGCAAAACTAAACTATGAGCGCAAGGTGCCGGCTTGCTATCGGCGACCATGCGAATATGATCCACAGTAAGTAAAGATTTATGATGTTTTTTTTCAGGGCTTTTTGCTTGGGGGGTTAAGAATTCCGTTATATTTTTTTTATTTAAAAATACTAATTGACGTTTCGGCTAATAAATCGATGGGCATAGTTCTTCATCAGAGGTTAAAATAAAAATTGTAATTTAAAAACGTTTCGTCTGACATGTCAATGTCATCAGAGGCTAAAATCACTTTTTTTAATAAATTATAAATTGACGTTACGCCTTACCATTCTGTGGACATTACATTACCGGAGGTTAAAATATATTTTTGTTTTAATTTAAATTAAAACTAACTGAAGTTTCGTGTAATAAATCGATGGACACGTCTTCATCATCAGAGGGTATCTTTTTTTTTTAAATAAAAAATAAAAAAAAAAATATGTTTCGTCTAAGCAAATCGGTATCATCAGAAGTTAAAGTAGAATTTTTAATTTTTAATTAAAATAAATTGACGTTTCGTCTAATAAATCGATGAACACTTTATCCTCCAGAGAGTGAACTATTTTTTTTTAATTTAAAATAAAAACAAATTGACGTTTCGTCTAATAAATCGGTATCATCAGAGGTTGAAACAGATTTTTAAATATAAAATAAAAATAAATTACCGTTTCGTCCAACAAATCGGCTAACACTAAATCATCAGAGGGTACTTTTTTATTTTATAATAAAAAAAATTACGTTTCGTCTGATAAATCGGTATCATCAGAGGTTGAAACAGAATTTTAAATTCTAAATAAAAATAAATTACCGCTTCGTCCAACAAATCGGTTAACACTACATCATTAGAGGGTACTTTCTTAGTTTAAAATAAAAAATAAACACGTATAATAAGTATAATAAATCGGCGAACACTTCATCATCATCAGAGGGTAACATTTTTTTTTTTAAATAAAAAAATCCAAATTTTGTTTTTACACAAAACGCAAACTAAAGAAACCACTTAAAGTAAAACATATTTTTTTTATCAATTTCCTGTTTACTGCTATAAATCCGCATACATTGTTGTAGCATCAAGAACTTTATTATATTTTCTCATTGAACGATTTGTTTTTGAATAACATGTTTGTTTGTTTAAGCAAGTGAACTTGATCGCATTAACTAAAGCATTATTAACCTTTATTGAAAAATAAACGCAAGATAACTAATTTGTAATTTGTCGTTTTTTTTAGAGTTCTCATTGAACAATGGATACGAGCCAAATATGAACGTTTGGAATTTTCACTGCACGAACGGCCCAGCTATACGTCCGGTCATATGGAGGGATTTCTAATGAAAAAAGGCAAAGAGGATTCGAGATATCAACCGAGAAAATTTGTTCTGTCCGAATCGGACGATACACTCAAGTATCACGTGAAGGAAAGTCGTGACCCCAAGGCAATATTACGTATCTCTGAGCTAAATGTTGCCTTTGCACCCACGAAGATCGAACACATGAGTTCGATGCAGTTGACCTACATGAAAGACGGTTCCACTCGACACATTTACGTCTATCATGACGATCCGGAGGTTATAAACAATTGGTACATGGCAATACGTTGTGCCAAGCTACATCGGCTGCAAGTTGCCTTTCCCAATGCCGGTGAATGTGAATTGGTCGGTTTGCTGACGCGAGATTTTACCAAAGAGGGATGGCTTCTGAAGACAGGACCACGACCATCGGATGGCTATAAACGACGTTGGTTTACCTTGGACAACCGAAAGTTAATGTATCACGATGACCCATTGGATGCCTATCCGAAGGGAGAAATATTTCTGGGACATCATCTGGAGGGATACAGTATACGAATCGGTGCACCGTATGGGGCCAAAGATCAAGGATTCAGTTTTACATTATTTACACCGGAACGGGTGTATAATTTATCATCAAATAGTGACCAGGATCGTGACGATTGGATACATTTAATACAGAAAGTATTGGAGAGACCATTAACGCCACAGGATAATTCAAGTAGGTTTATTTTTTTTTTTTAATAAATTTAGATTTAAAGCCGTTGTTCGGGAATTTTTAGCGCTCGGACTTCTTTCGGAGAGTTAGGATTGTATATACATATACTTAAATCAATTCCGGAAAAGAGAAACGACTAAAGACGACCCAAAACAATTTTATTTCACTTCTTTGGATTTTTTTAAGGAAACAATTGATTGGGTCCTGACCTTTTAAGGGATACATTTTATGAAGTTAACCCCGATTATTTAATGTTAGGAGGGAACTTTCTAGTCGATCACCATTATTTTTTACTCTGTCCGGTGCATTTTTCAGTAAACTGATCCTCCAATGTAAGAATATGAGTACCGTAAGCTCTGCCTTAATAAACTTTGTTCAGGAACCTCCTCCGCCTGACGCTCCTTCAAAGATAATCCGAGAGTCCCATAATTTGTCATAATGTCATAATGTATTTGAAGCTCCTCCGCTGCCGACAAAAGAGCGAATGGCGTGAACAATTATTGTTCAGGATCCCTGTTCAACTCCTCAAAAAGTGTGAAAAGGATCCAGCCTTAATTTGATGTTCCGGTACTTAAAACTTTCAGGGCATCCTGCGCCCTATAGTTCTACAAGAGAAAGGGGGATATAAACGTTGGTATTCTACACTTTGAGAAAATTATATCTTATCTAGTGTCCTCGAATGAAAATTGGTCAGGGTTTGCTTGCTCTATGCTCCTACCAACCTTTAGACACAATTATTTCTTATTAAATCTCAATAAACTTCCCTGAAAAAACGTTGTTCAAGCGGGATCTCCCTATCCTTCCCTATGCCGCGGACCGCGAATCGCAAAACAAACGATATTCAGGGACTTCTCTTGTATGCTCCCATATATAAAGTATTTTAAGTAAGAAGAAAAGGAGAATTCTACACATCAGACAACAATATTTAATCGAAGTATAGTTCAGGGACTCGCCTAAGCTATGTTCTTACACATTTTTTTACAGGAAGAGTACAGGTGCAATTCGACACTTAGGCCCCCCAAACAAACGTTGTTCATGGGCACTCTCTATTCTCCCGAACAAACGTTGTTCAGGGTCCCTGTTTAACTCGCCAAAAATTGTGAAAAGGATCCGTACTTGATTTGATTTTCCGGTAAACCTCTTCGAAAAGAAGTCAAATATAAGTTGTTTAGGGGAGCCTGCTAAACAACTTATATTTGACTTCTTTACTTTGATTAAATATTGTTGTCTGATGTGTAGAATTCTCCTTTTCTTCTTACTTTAAATACCTATGATTCTATAAAGAGGAAGGAGGAAATGGGCGGTGGAATTCTACACTTTGAGAAATTTATATCTTATCTTGTGTCTTTGAATGAAAATTGGTCAGGGGTTGCTTGCTATGATCATACCAACGCCTTTAGACACAATTATTTCTTATCAAATCTCTTTAAACTTTCCTGAACAAACGTTGTTCAGGCGGGCTCTTTCTATTCTCGCCTATGCCGCGAATTGCAAAACAAACATTGTTCAGGGACTTCTCCTGTATTGCTACTACAAAGTATTTAGAGTCATCAGACAACAATAATTTTTTATCGAAGGCTTGTTCAGGGACTCGCCTAAGCTATTTTTACAGGAAGAGTATAGGTAGAATTCGACCCTTCGACACGATTATCTCTTCAAATCTAATTGGACCTCCCCGAACAAACGTTATTGTTTATGGGATCTCCCTATATTCTCCCGAACAAACGTTATTCAGGAGCATATTCCCCTCTATATGTCGCGAATTGCCAAAAGCAAGGCTTCTCGTTTATGCTCCTACAAACTATTTAGGGTAAGAAGGGCGGAATAGATTTAATCCTACACTTCAGACAAAACATAATTTCTTATCCAAGTATGATCAAGTCTTCACGATAAAACGTTGTTCAGGGGCTCCTCGGCTATGCTCCTACTTACAAAGATATTTAAGTGAAGAAGAGGTTGAATTCTATACTTAAGACTAAAATTGTTTCTTTTCCAAATCTAATCAAGCCTCTTCGATTAAACGTTGTTCAGGGGCTTCTCCTCTATGCTTCTACAAAGATTTTTAGGGAAAGAGGGGAGCCTTTACGAAAAAACTATACTCAAGAACTTCGCTTCCTATGTCTCTAAGCCCCTACAGTAGAGTATTTTGGGAGAAAATCGGCAGGGTAGAGAAGATGAAATTCTACACTTAAGACACAATTATTTCTTATCCAAGTCTCATCAAGCCTGAAAAAAATTAATCAAATTGTAAGCATCGTCAAATAAATTTCCCATATAATTCAAAATGGCGGAATAATTTGAATTATTCGGCCATATTGATTTCGCTGATTTTTTTATCTTTAATCTCTGAAAATTTTTAATATTTATTTTCTTCTCATTACAGTTTCGGCTAGACTAATCCGCAAGCGAACCGGCACCAATTCAATAAGTATATTTGCTGGAAGATAAAACTTATAGATGTTAACAAATTCTATAGTAGAAAAATTCGCACGCGCATTAGATAAATTAACAAAATTTATAATTTAATTAAAAAAAAAAACAAAAATAAAACCAAAAGATTGTATGTAAATATATTTAACATTATTCGAAAGCGAATAATAGAAATAAATTTAAAATTTAAACTAAACTTCTTTGTTTGCAATAGAGTTTTATTTTATTTTAAAAATAATTAACAAGAATTATAAATTAAATTAAAATTCGCAATACGATTGTAAATAAAATATAGAAGAATTTTTTCATGTATATAGAAAATTCTATAGATCGCCAGGCAAAAGAGCACTTGATACGGCAGGCGTGTATTAATTGAGAATATTACGCCTGCAGCGTATGATTTGCTCATTTTAGACCATTTTATGGGATCTAATTAGACAAATAATTATTTAAAAAAAACAAAACGTTTTAGAAAAGATAAAACACAGACACACACATATCAGGTTAATTTTAAAATTACAAAAAAAAACGGAAACACATTTAAATTTAATTATAAATATAACGCAGAAAATATTACACTTAATTTAATTAAAATAATTATTATTACTTAGAAGATATATAAAATATTACATAATTATTATGTAATGCGATGAGAGACGAGAAAACCTTGCCAAAAATACAACATAAAAATTAATTAAAATCTGTACATAATTGTTGTTTTATTTATTTTTTTTCAGAAAATTTCCTGCGAGTTTTACTCTTTTTTTTTAATTATTGATTTAAATTACAAGCTTATTACAACGATTTTTTATTAGAATAACATAAAATTAATCGCTGTTTAACCCATATTTTTGAGATAAGATTCACAATATATAAAAAAGTTATAAAAAATGACATAAATATATAATTTAATATTATTCTGCAGTTATGGAATTATAATGTGTAACATACAATATACATTAAAATTACATACAAAAAATCCAATTATAAAATTAAAGTTTGTCTATCAATTCACATTAGAATGCAATCCTTAAATATAATTAAAACCAATATTTCTTGAAAGATATCCAAAACCCTGCTTGCTCAAAAAAAGAATTGTTTACAAAAAAAATTAGCCCTTCATTGTGAAAAGTTAAAAAAACAGAAAAAAATGTTGCTCCTGTTAATTCTGGAAGCCTGGTAGAAATGCTCATTTCTGTCTCAAATAATTTGCTTACATTAAAACATTTAAGTGTCTTCTCGAGGTAAAATTCGCATGAATCTTTTCAGTGCATGAGCCGAATTCGATCTACAGAAAACACTTAAATGTTTTTTTTAATACGTCATGGTGTTCTAGCTTTTTACCTAGATTTCTAAAGTATTGGGGAAATATTCAGTGGAATTACGATATAGATTGAAACGACTAAAAATGTTAACAGTTTTTATACTGAAAATTAGGTCTGAAAATTTTTCAAAAAACATTTGTATGGTTTCCCTGAAAAACATTTGCGAGAAGCTTTGACTTGCTCTGAGCTTTATTCGGTTTACAATTAAAGCTAGATGCGGCGAAGCTTATCGCAAATTTTTTAGGGAAGACATATGCATGCAATTTTTTTTTGATAAATCCATACTTTTTCAGTACATTTGAATACAAATTTTAACAAAAAGTAACAGGCAAGCAGAATTACATTATTGAGAAGGTAAAAAAAATTATTTATAATGTTGATTTATACAATGTTTAAATTGTATAAATATCGGCTCATTATTTAAATTGAAGTTATTTGAAAGGTTTACCAAAATTATCACTAGTGGGTGATCCTGCGCAGTTAATAAAAGCCTTTGTTTTTATGAAAATTAAGAAAAGATATTTTTTTATGAATATTAAACAATGTTTTCCTTTATTTTTTATGCAATATTTCGATAATTCTTTGTTTTCCGCATCAGGCACTGAAATAAATGGCCACCGTTAATTATTTTGTTTACAAAACTTATTCTATACCTTGGTTAAATAAAGAAAAATAGTCAAGTTGATAACAATTAATTAAAACAGAGCTGCTGAAATATGGTGGCGAAGCTTTGTGGACCAAATTGCATGAGCTCATTCAACATATATGGATAAGTGAAGAATTGTCAGAAGAATGGAAAATTGGAGTTGTTTGCCCTATATATAAGAAAGGTGATAAGCTAGAATGCGGCAACTATAGAGGAATAACGTTATTGAATACTGCGTACTATTTTGTATTACCGACTGCTCCCGTATGCAAACGAAATTATTAGGGAATACCAAAGTGGATTTCGTCGAGACCGTTCAACAACTGACTAGTTGTTCTACATCCGTCAAATACTAGAGAAATGCTCAGAGTTTAACGTTGCCACGTACCACTTATTTGTTGATTTTAAAGCAGCGTATGACAGTGTCAACCG
>JANSTW010044168.1:0-13080 GCA_027564275.1 Diadocidia ferruginosa
TTTCTCCTATAAATTAGCAATTTCATAAAAAAAAAATATTTGAAACAAATTGTTGTATATTAAAAATAAAACACATATCTCTCTACAGAATACTTTCGATTAATATCTGGTGGATGTGTTAATAACACGACTTATACCAATCAGATTAAAACATGGTATTTTGTAATTTTGTATAATTATTGTTAACCACCTCTCCTTTAAAATAAATAATACCTAGATATAAATATTATATTATTTATTTTATATTAATAAACTATTTTTAGTTTTTTTCTTATTCTTTTGCATCATAATATACATTTTTGTTGTATAAATTAAATGAATATCCTCATCTTGTTGTGCATATTCGTTCTTATATTAATGTGTATAATAATTGTTGATGTTTTGTTTTTCTTGTAGAAAATATTGGTTGGATATATTATGTAGTAAAGTATTTAGATCTTATTTTATTAGTTACACACAAAAAAAAATTCTGGAAACCAAATTTAGCTATAACTGTATTGCCGTCGTAATATATGTGTATATTATAATTAATTAAATTTTGTTTGTTTGTGGTTGGTTGTTGTCGCCTGTTTCTTGGTTGGTTATATTAATTGTCTCTTTTTAAAAGTGATAGTCTTCAGTGGCCATATCGATGGCCCAACGAAACTTATCACGTTGAGTTTTATTGTAGATTTTATCAATGGGTACATCATGTTTTTTACACCTGAAACAATAAAAATGAGAAATATTAAAGGTTGTTGACTAAAAGTTAGTAAAAAGTTAGTAGTACACCCTATATATGAGTTCCTCATATGGTGGTCCCTATGCTCCCTAGCTTTGGAAGGACACGATGATGAGTACACTCTATAATACAATTTTTGGACATCAGCAAATAAATGACATTTACAAAACTGCGCAAGTCATTTGTATATTAAAGAAACAATAAAGGGCCAAGAGCAGAACCCTGTGGCACTCCATTAGTTTGGTTATCGTTTGAAAACTTGACATTCGATCTGGGAACTACAACATTTTTCCTATTAGCTAGCTCGATCCACGTAGAAAAATAAATTGTGTATAATAGTTGCTTGTATGGTATCTTCGAACTGACAAATAAAATAAAATAAAATAAACTTGTAGTTTTTGGTCTTTACACTAATTTACAGCACATGGTTAGACCGATTTTTTTTATAAAATTGCAAAATGTTTGTCGAACATTACCGTAAATACCTAAAACTAAAAATTTGACGATACATACAAGTAAATATTAAACTGAATTTCAATTTTTTACTTCATGGACCAAGCAATGAAGGTAAAAAAAATAAGTTGCGCAACAAGTTGCTCTAGTGTAGTTCCCAGGTGAAATGAAATTGACACACACACTGAGACTGTCCGAACAAATAATCACGAATTAATTTAACTGAATTTTTGGAAATAAAAAAAACAAAATGGGATCTAAGTTTGTCGCATAGAATATCGTGGCTGACCGAATCAAAATATGTCTTTGGGAAATCGAGAAAGGACATTATAGATATACACTTATTATCAAGATCTTCGGAAATTTCATGACGTTCATTTATCCAGTAACAACTATGTATTACGAATCCGAAAGTAGTCAAGTCTATTTTTAACTGAATTATATATTGGGCTAATTTAGCAAACGTTTTAAATAGTTAATGTAGTTGTACTATGTGCTGCACGCAAACCTGATTGTTGAGTTGAAAATAGCTTATTTACAACAAAATGGTATCTAATTTGTGTATTCAATTGATCAGGCCGCTAAGACACTAATTGGACGAAAATCATCAACATTAAATGACCGAGATTTTTTGTTACTTCAGAGTCCATTTTAAATCGTCCAATTTAAAAAAAACACCAGATCGACTTATATTTCCTTAATATTTTTTTAGGTATTCCCTAGACATTTAAGAGTACAAAACCAACTTTTCAAATTTTACCGCACTTTTACCGGTCAGTTATAAATAATTTAATACATGGCGACAGAAAATAAAAATAATCCACTGTTTCATCCCCTTCCTAATATACCCGCCCTTAAAGTTACGCATATTTGACATATACAGCATGTTTGAAGCAAAAAACGAGGAGGTGGGGACGTGATACACATTTTTAGTTAGGTGGAAATTTAAGAATTTTATGTCAGCTTTGAGAAAAACGATAAATCCCAATATGTTTTGCCCCGTTCAAAAGTTACAAGCGTTTAAGTTACCATGCAAACTACCACCAACGAATCGTAATTTTTTTTCTGTCGAGTATAGGTATTTCAAATACATTTTATTTGATACTAAACACTCCCCATTCCCCCTCCTCCAATTTTACACAATGATTTTCTTTTTTTACAAAAGCTTTTTGCCCCACCCCTCCGCCTAGGGACGTCGAATCGCTTTAATTTTATTCAACAAGTAGATATTAAAATTACCTTTCATATGATACCAAACACTTCCTACCCCATCTTTGGACTTTTTTCATAAAAAAAAAAAAAAAATTCCATCAAACTTTAACCCCCTCCTCTTCGAAGAAGGGGTGTGTCCGCCAAATGTGACCATAACTATATAGGAAAAAAGAGGTGGGGCCATTTTTGGCTTTCCTAGTAGTAGTGGATAATCATTTTTGGGGGTAGTTTGCATGGTTACTTAAACGCTTGTAACTTTTGAACGGGGCAGAACATATTGGGATTTATATTTTTTCTCAAAGTTGACATAAAATGCTAAAATTTCCACAAAACAACAAATTTGTATCACGTCCCCCACTTCCTCGTTTTTGGCTTCAAACATGCTGTATTTGTCAAATATGCGTAACTTTAAGGGCTGATATATTAGGAAGGGGATGAAACAGCGGATTTTTTTTTTTTGTGTGTATGTGCTTCTATAAACATTCGACATAATATTGGTCACTAATTACAGACTGTTTAATTTTTTAAAGAGGGTTTTTAAGAATATTACTTTTATGGCAAAATGTTTAAACTATTTGCCTATGACCTTACCAAGCTACTGAAATTCTCGGATCCAAATAATTCAATTTAGACGTTCCTAATGCAATTGTTTTATTTTCATCACGATCAGTCTCTTGTAGTTCTAATTTTTTCAGTTGCTCCTTGCATCGTTGCAGAATTTTCTTCTTTTTGTCGGCAATCATTTTCTCCTTTGCCGATCCGCGTTTGGCCGCCTTGACTGCATCCTAAAAAAGAGAAGCAACAAAATAAATATTACTGCAAATATAAACAAAAAAGAAAACATACTCTCGTTTCAACCTCGTAGTCATCAATTTGTTCCCTCTTGGCACGAATTTTTTCCTTAAGATTTTCCATACTTTTTTCATGACTTTTCGGAACCGCCCGTTGATGGTTACACAATATCGCAACAGCACGATTTGCACGATTGTACGATAGCATTTTTTCGGGTAACGTTGAATCAGTGTCGGTCATTTCGTTCAATTGACATTGCAATGTCCATGAGGCATTGTACGTACGAAATACTTTGGCTGTTAATCCTTCCATAAGTTCGCGCAAATGTTCGTTCATAACGACAGTATTGAGACGATCGAAAAGATCATCGCCCTCCTTTTTATTCTCTTTAAATAGTTCTAAATTTTTGAAAACTCGTTTCTCCACCTCAACCTCATTGTAATAACGAATCGAATCTTTACCTAAGAAATCAAAGACAACGACATTCTCTTTGCCGTTTAACGATTTGTGTAGCTCAATGTGTTCGACTCGCAGCGAACAACAACCGACTGTGTCGGCTTGATCTTCATCCTTTTCGTTACCTGCTCTCAAGGCTAACTTATCGATAAAATATAATGCAACACCACGCTGCCGTATCCGCATCTCTTTTGATTTCCATTCATCTCGATAAGTTGTACGGATTTTATCGATGTGCTTGTGTAATCGACGTGCTGTTTCATATTTTTGCCAATCTTTTTCGCCTTTCAATTTCGAACTAGGATTTAACATAACATACTTCACTTGACCCTGGACATTTTCTGTCCACGAAGCCAACCACGTTACCGAATTGTCATGTTTAACTTCGCGCCATTTGTGACCTGCTGGTGGTTTTGGTATTGCACTGTCTTTAGAACAATTGATTAAAATATCCTCGGGTACTATTCGGCGTTTCACCAAACCCATTTTCGGATGTTCGCCACGACCACGAAACAGACCCGGCGGTTCAATGCGGAAATTGCCTATTTTTTCTTTATGACCATCAATTGTGCAAAAACCATACTCTGCGACAATTTGTTCATTTTCCGTTTTAATTGCTAATTTCTCTTCTTTAGTTCGACTCTTATTTTTCTCTGAAATAGCTTGGAAATGGTCATGCATTCGCTTGAAGTTACATTTTTTTAATTTCGTAATTTTACTCTTTTCCTTTTCCGTCATCACTTTTCGCCAATCTTGGAAAAAGTTATCGTTAAAAATATCTTTTGATGTGTAATCGTGATTTAACATTTTTGCATAGAAACAGGCCACTTCTTCAGCGTCTTGGGACAATCGCATAACTTGACCTTCATATTCAAATGTAACGTGTGCCGGCAGTGGTTCATATGCTGGAGCAAACACAGGGCCTTTATGCTCCAAGAAGTTCCATTTAACACCATCGGCTCTCTTTTCCTCTTCCCACCTAAACGATATTGTTAGCTTTTTAGAAAATTTCACCAAATAGTATTTGTCAATTAAAATTTACCACTTCCACACTTCTTCTGGTTCCTCTTCCTTCTTTTTTCGTCCACCCTTTATTGGCGATTTCACTGGGGTAACAGTTTTAGTTTCTTTCTTCTAAATGAAATAAATTAGTTTACAGAATTAAGTAAAGGCGAAATCAATCAATCTTTTGCACAAACAAACCTTTTCTTTTTTAATTTTCTTCTTTTTAGGACGTTCTTCGTACTCTTCTTCTTCCTCCTCATCTTCTATCTCTTGACGTTTCTTCTTCTTTGCTTTTTTATCGGTTTTACTTTTCTTGCGAAGCGTCAACGGCATATCGTCCTCATCATCCGACACTTCTTGTATAATTTTCTTTCTTTTGGCCTGCGAAAAAAAAAATTGATTAATATTTATACGACAAGTCTTTATCATTATTATCTTACAATTGGAATATCTTCATCGTCTTCCTCTTCTTCTTCCTCTACTTTGACAGTACTTTCATTTACATAGCTACAGTCCTGGCTTTGATCGTCGTCATTGTCGTTTTCCTCATCAACATTAACGACAAACGGTTTTTCATCAGTTTTAAATTGTGACATTGAATAGTCACACGAACTGGCTTGTGAAATATTAGGCATAAAATCTTTCTCATCTTTTACCTCATTCTTTATAGCATTTATGTCGACAAATGTAACAAACTCTGCCTTTTTCTCTACTTCTGGCTTCACCTCAACATCCTCTTCCTCCTTTATTTCGATCTTGGTTTTATCATCTTCTTTCTTAATCTCATTACTCTTGCGGTGATCATCGCTACGTGAAGATTTGGAAGAATGATGTCGGTCTTTGTCACTGCGGTGTCGTGATGATGATGAACTGCTGGAATGTTTATGTTTCGATGAAGAAGAAGAAGACTTGTGTTTATCCTTATCGTCTCTCGATGATGATTCTTTGCCAACCTCCTTAGAATCTTTGTGCTTTTCCTTATCTTTGTTTCGGGAATCTTTATTCTGATCATGACTAGAGGAACTTTTACCTTTATCACGATTGCTACTATAAAGTTAAGTAAAAGTGAATATAAGTTACGACATTTTAAAGATATTTAAACGAATTATATTTTAGTTATCTATATTAGCAAATGTTCATCTTATGAAAACTGAAGTTAGAATCAAGTAGACGTTTTTATTTATCGAGCTTTGGCTAACATTTGGGCTCTTTTTTCTATTTCCAGATGGAAATAATAAACCTCACTAAATATAAAAATAAATAAAAAAGACGACAGACGACGGACAAAAATTTGTAAAGAAGAAATGAAATATAAGTTATGAGATATAAAATAATTTAAACTAATAGCGAGCCTTTATGCTAGTGTTAGTTTTGTTCAATTGCGAGCGGCCAACTAAAAATTTGCTACAATTTGTATATGAAATGTTCCCAACAACAACAACCAAATTGAATTTTTGTATTGAGTGGTACTAACCAATAAAAAACATCGACACTCTTGGCCATTCGCGATAGAACAAACCAACACTACCATAAAGGATCGCTAATATAAATTATAAGCAAATATGATTTTAAGACAGGCTCTCGACCAATTTTTGTTTCACTATTTTTAGTAATGAAACAATTGTTTAATTTTCGATATACATCATCAGTATATCATATAAACTACAACTTATAAATTATATTATGATCATAAGTCAAAACTTTACAGAATCAAACGTATTGGAAGGTAAAAACTAAGATCGGTTAAACTATGTTGGCCATGCTGACTTCTGAAATATGTGGCTGGTAAAGCGCAACGGGTTTTCCAGCCAGCACCTATAACTGTATTTCGGGTGAGAGATGTAAGGCCCTCCATTATCAGAAACAAGTACACATGTGGCCTAATCTTAACTATAACCCACTTAGTTAAGTGTGGGCGTACTTGGGAAACTTTTAACAATCTTAAAGATATTTTCCTGTCTGCTATGTACGTCGTCAAGTTGTTGATCTTGTCCTTCTAAACGATATTCCTAGAATTTAAACCTCGTCGGTATGGACACACCGGTAAATCATTTCCCCTTCTAAGGCAAGATGGTTAGTCCTAGGCTTAACGTGTCCCTGTGTAAAAAAGTCGGCAATTAATTGTGCCCTTTTAAGATGTGTGTTTTAATCTTCTTATACAGCACTCATGCAACGTTAGTCAGAACACAGCATTACTTGATTTCGACATATATGCAACGTTAGGCAGTATAACTATGATAATTTATTTGTTTTATTATATTTTTGACTACAGTTGAGATTGATGAATATCTATATTTGCTTCAATCAGATAAAAAAGAAGTTAATCAGATTTACCTATTGAGTCACCAGATGAAGTAATACTGTCTGGTGATGAGGATAGAGGTACATTGTGCAATTTGTTAAAATGAGGATATTGATATAGATGATTTATAGCTAGTATTTCTTATCTAAATATTACATTTAACGATTTCACAAATAATATAAGATTGATTTGCTAAAAGCTTCCATATCTTCAAAATTAAAGTGAACATTTATATTTTCACCCGTTAATTGATTCTAATGCGCAAAATGCGTACTACGTAATTATTGCATCAAATACAAGTTATTCACAAATTAAACAATTGAATTTTCGTTGGGATATTTCTTTATACTACTGCCAAGCTCTTGTACATGCTAAAACATCTGGCAGTTATTGTCGTCCTAAAATATGATCATATATTTGATAGTATACCTCATAACATTGTTAAAATGTCAGACGATTTCGATTTTTCTTTTATTAAAAATTACTTCTTCCAATGCCTGACGTTGCATATATGCAACAGGCTGCCCAGTCACAGTCATTTTTATGGCATATATTATTCACCTCACCAAATTCCATACCTGTAAACGCATTTTTGGATGCCCGTCATTAATGGGTTAATACCTCGCCGAAATGGGCACATCGGCAAATCATTTGGCTTTCTAAGACATGCTGTTTAGTCCTAGGATTAGCGTGTTATCGGTGTTAGATTTCGGCAATTCCTTGCCCTTTTAATATGATCTTGAAATTTAGAAGATAATTTTGTTTGAAAAGAAGTCAATATAGATCAACATCTTAATATTGTTTCTAAATATTTTCTTGGGCCAATAAAGACCGCTGGCAAAAATATTGTAAACAAGAATAATTCTTTTTCCCTTTTTTAGATCTGATAGCATGGTTTTTATTGACGGCCATATTAAAGGTGGAGTGTTTTCAGCAAATCGCACTAGCCATATTTTTTGGTGATCGGTGGGTCGGGTTTTTACACTATATTTTGATATCATATATGTGGACCAACGACTTTTAGTTAACATCCGAAACATTGCGATCGGTTTTTTTTAATAAACACCTCCGAATAAAAGGTGATAGCCCAGTTGTGAATTTTTTTTGCCCCAAATCCCAAATAAAAGAAATAAATATAAGAAATATAGTTGTGCGCCTTTGCGATTAATCAAAATTCTATTGAATTTCTCGGTATGTTATCATAAAATTTTAACAAACATTTTACCTGTCTGGTTAATTTTAGATTTTTCGAACGCAGAAATAACTAAAAGAAAATTAATGATGAACTTTTGCTAATAGATAGATAAATTTTTTTGTTTTTCTAAAACAATTTGAAAATATAGTTTAATTAGAATTTTATAAATAGAAAACATAATCACATCACCAGATTGGTGAAGTTATAGTTACCTGCTCTTATGATCTCTACTTCTATCTTTGTCACGATCTTTATCTCTTGACGATTTTTCCTTATTATCTGACGATGACTTTTCTTTATCTCCCGATGACGATTTCTCCTTGTCTCCTGATGACGATTTTTCTTTATCTTTGGACGATTTATCTTTATCCTTCGATCTATCTTTATCTTTGTTTGAGCTACTGCTGGAAGTGTGGTGCCTGTCCTTATCACGACTTTTATCCTTATCCCGATCCTTGTCTCTATGCGAAGATTTGCTGGAACTGCTTACTCTGTGTTTGTCTTTATTGCTGCTGTCGCCAGAATGTTTGTCCCTTTTGCAAAAAAAAAATACAATTAAAAATATTTTCGCATTAAAAATCAAATGAACATTTACTTGTTACTGCTACTTGAATGTCCCCCACTTTTGGAACTCTTATGGTCACGATCACGATGCTTATCCTTACTACTAGACGATGATTTGTGATGACTACTGCTGCTGTGTCGATGTTTATCACCGCTTTTTGAATGACCGTTGCTCACGCCGTTTAAATGTTCACCATTTACCACTTTTTCGACATCATTTTTCTAGATTTTTTAATAATAAAAAAATTATTTAAGAAAAGCCGAGATTTGTTGGTTATGTCATTTTTTTAAAGAAATGTTAAAATTTTTTGTTTGTAAGAATAATTGAAGGAAGCTTAATCACATTGTGAAGTTTTGGGACACCCCTATTTCTTAGTCTTAGGAACTCTTTATGACAAGAAGGTAACCAAATGGCAACATTTTGTCCCATGACTTGCAATTTTAAAAGACTTCTAGTTGTCCAAGACCTCTAACGTTATTTTAGCCTCTCTTTTGGGAGTATATTGGAAGTATTTTAGACGAAGTTTTAGAAGTATTGGCAGTAATCGAAGTAATTTAAAACATTCTTTGGAAAAACATCCCGATTAAAAGCCTCGACCACATTGATGGGAACCGTAATGGAAAAAGGGTAATAAGTCTTCAGAAGACAGAAATTTGGAAATTATATATAAAAGTACATTGGGTTGCTTTTAAAAATTTTTAGTCTTTGGGACAAAATTGTGGTGGATTCGGCTAAATAGAAATCAATGCTGATGATGATAAAGACAATTTTAAAAGCGAATAATATTTTTGCTTAGGAATTAGGCTCTTTAAAATATTTCAAAAAGAAGAAATTTATATCAAACAATTCTAGTTGGATTAAACTTTCTGTGTCACATACGAGACAATGAAATACGTACATATATAACTTCGCAATAGATTTAGAGTAGCACACGATAAAATAGCAAAGCAGTGACAATTCATGATCGCTGTTCGAGCATAATAATTCAGACTAAATAATTTAGTACCAAATAGAATTTTGTTCTTTAATCTTAAAAAAGACACTTTTTTATTTTCATTCTAAGAAATTTCTTTTAATTACATAAATTATTTGATTTTTTTAAATTCTTATCAACTTTATTTTGTAAAGCCTCGCCACTAGGGGGGCCCTCACAGTCAAATCCCAAAAACGATGGCTTTTTGTTAAAATTAGAAGCCGCAAACTACACCACAAGTCACAGCCACATTTTGTCACTGTGGTGGATACGCGATAAATTTTTTATATTCAAATTATTGTAATTATTACTTGTAAAAAATTGGCCGACGTGGGACTGAGAATTTTCTGTACAGTCGCCATTTTTAGTAATTTATCGCTCTACATAAGACGACAAAGTGAAAATTTAGTCCACTGCAATTATTACAATCCACACTTTGTATTTTACTACAACATTTTAACAATACTTCTGTAAAGTAGCTGCTAAGTGAATTACATTATTTAATACACAAGTGGACTTACTGTTTCTCCATTTGCTTCGACCTCCATAATTTCACCATTCATTTCTGATGATCACTCGAAAATCCACAAAATATTCCAGATGATTGAAAACTTTTGCAGACTTTTTTTCTCGGAAATTTCAATATAAACCACCACTGCGATAAAGCAATACTAAAGATTGGGGTTTTTTGGGTACTTCTTTGATAAATTAACCTATCCTGTCGTCCGTCTACTCTTTTTTTTATTAAAATGTTAACATGAAAATTTTCAGAGTTTAAGAAAATGCTTTACGCGCACGCGTTGAATGAATCAAATGATATAAACTTGCAGGTTTGATTAAAATTTATTAAAATAAGTCCACACACAAGAATAAAAAGAACCAATTTAAGGAGTTTCGAAGGGCGCTTATTTTATATATTTAATCTAAAAACGTCTTCAAATATCCTCGCGCACGCAGAAACTCGAACAAAAAAAATATAACCATTCCACCATCTTTATTTTACATTTGTTGCGGTGCGGGTTGCATTATGAGTGTAGTGTTGCCACATTTTGTATGCGGCCGCGGTTGAATAGCCCGAAAATTTGACGTGTCCGTTGCAATGCGTTTTAAAGCGATAACAGAAATAGGATTACTAGCCGTTACAGCTGCCATGCTTTTTTAATATGTTTATTATTCATACATTTTTTTGATAATATCATAGATTTTAAATTGTTTACAATACATTTAAAGGAAAATGATATAAACATGGTTTAGTCTTCATGTATGCGACTTTTTATTTTAACGGCAAGAATTTTAATTATTTAAATTTTTGAAAATTATGCCTGGTGGGATCAATCTACTACATTTTATTTAAAATAAAAAAAATATACATATATTATGTGTGAGTGATGTACAGTTCGCCTGTGCCAAACAAAGTGTGCGACATCTGGATATTTTTTAGTGTACTCACGCGGCAGTGAATATTTTGGTAGGTAAATCGTTTATGTATTGGTTTGTGCTTGACACGTACTAAAGCCGCCTAGCCCGATTGATGTGCATTGGCGAATATGGCATCATCAGAAAATTATGGGTTTACAACCCTATGTCCCTATTCAATTAACAACATTAAGGGCATATACCAGTCAAATAAGGGTAAACTTTGGTACACGTTTCAGCCCTTATCTTTCGATGAAATGTTCTAATTTTTTTTATTAGTATTGATAAATCGAATTCTTCTAGTACTTCTAGTAATTCACAGAAAAGATTCGTAAATTTCACGGTTTTTCTAAATTTTTATTTTTTTACTCGTCTTTGAGAATATTTTTTTTCGGTAGGTCCTACGTAAAAGGTACTAGAGGAAAGAGTCGCGACAATAAATTATTATTCATAGTAAAAATAGAAGTACTATTTAGTTGTAGCTTATTTTCGTGGTGAATATTTTTTCCTACACGTTTTGCCGTATAAAACCAAAATTCACCTTAAATTGTTGTGTTTCTGTACAAATTTTTTTGTTTATTTTTACGAAATTGCGTATTGACGCGACTCTTTATTCCAGTACTTCTAATTCCACTAGGCCAATATGTGAAAAAATAGTAACAAATTGCCTCTTGGTTTTGTTGGTCCCAGAATCTTCGCAAACAAAATTCAAAATAATCGGAGCCATTTTTCCAAGATGGCGGCTGAAGCAACCATATTCAAAGCTCACAAATTTTTTTTAATGGTCTATGGGTCCTTTCGGTGGTAAAAAAAGTCCCACACAAACAACAAGATTTCGAAGTGTATTTTTAATTTTCAAATGGATAATTAAAATAAAATGAGGCGCTTTTTGGAAGTTTTCAAACTATTTTTTGCATAAATGTTCATAAAAGTAAAATTTCAAAAATATTGTCGATTACTTTAGGAAACAATTTATACTAAAACGCCATCTTACGTCGCTTAACATACACAACGCTTTGTCACCTTAACAATTTTTTAAAAATATACTTTTTTCTTGGTAAATAAATATGCAAATTTTATAATAAGTAATATAATTAAAATATTTTGTTCATAAAAAATAATTAAATTATGCGTTCGATTATTTTAAACTTTAAAAATTAGTTTTTTTTCTTAATTATTTAATCTTTTTTTACAAATGTTTTAATATGTTGGCCAATTTATATGTAATAATAATAAAATTGCATTATTTTTTCTTCTTTATCGAGTTTTTTTGTTATAATTATTTTAATTGGAAATGTTTTTTTTAATTATTTAATGTAATTATATCTATAATATAAACTTTATTTATACGGAAGCGTATATTATAATGACGTTCTTAGTTCAGTTTTTTTAGAACATTTTTACCTTGTTCTAGATACTCTTGTTTGGACATCCAAAATTCATCTCGGTCTTTACTCACATTGGCCAATACGGCTCCGCCAACAAATACCATATCTTTTCGAATTGGCGGATCTTCAATTCGGATTTTAAATTTCTGTAAACAAAAGGATATTATATACTAAGGAACAGAAACATTTATTAACTAAATTTAGAACATTGCGTTTTTTAAATTTAAAACTATTTTTGAATTTACTTTTTTCATATGAACAAAAAATTATATACCTATAATATTTTATGTGTTAGAAAACCCAAAGTGAAATAAAGTCTTCAAGTATAACTTTTTATTTTAACCAGAATTTTAATTATTCAAATAAAAAGAATTTAATTTTTGAAAATGTCTCGGATCCATTTTATGCCTGGTGGGATCAATCGACTACATTTTATCATTGTGAACGGGTGCATGTCGTAGCACCGAAAGTGCCTAGCACCGAATTGCCTAGCACCGAAAGTGCCTAGCACCGAAAGTGCCTAGAATCGAATTGCCTAGCACTGAAAGTGCCTAGCGTCGAAAATGACATAGTCTTTTTCATGTATTTTTTAGAAGGGTAAA
>JANSTW010044179.1:0-13768 GCA_027564275.1 Diadocidia ferruginosa
GATGCAGTATTGTAGAGAAAAAAATTTCCAGTCGTTTGATACCAAATTTGAAAAATCACTTTTTTTTTATGTGTCACCCTTCTTCCGAAGGTGCGAAATATTTATTTATTTTCACAGGTTGTGTGTGCAACGTATTAACGGGGCCATATGACGTCATAGAATATTCGCTTTGGTATCCCTACAAATATCAAAAAAATAGACATTTTTTTGCTATACAACAATTTTTAAAATTTAATAAATAAATTTTGTTAAAATTCATATTATTAAATATTTTGTTCATCCACAAGTTTTTTTTATTTATTTTTGCCAACGCAAGGAGAACCTTTTTTTTACCCTTACAAGCTAGGTTAACTATCAACATCACCTGTGATTGGTATACTGCAGAAAAGATTGCCTATAGGTATAATAGATAGTTTTTCACCCGTCTACTCTGCTAGACCTGATGGTATTTTTCCATCAATGGCTCTTATAGCTATATATAGGGGCAGTCTCAGGACATCTCAACATATCAGAATCAGTTATAGACTTCCAAATCTGGCGAGTGTGTTTTAAGCTGAAGAACTTGCAATTTTATTGGCCTGTAGGCGAGTGGGGAGCTTATAATACTCCATAGTATGGCCATTGTCGTGGATAGCCAAGCTGCTATCTTAGCTCTAAACATATATGACTATCTTTCCTAAACTTGTTATACATATGGCCACTTAGGCAAATGCCTAGGACCCCAAATTATCTTATTACATGCATTTATTTTTAATTTTAAAACATTTTTTTTATTATTTGAAATATATCTACACACATTCAAGATCCAAAATGGCCCCTAAAAATTTATATTTTATGATGAAAAATTTCGCTGCGTGGCAATTTATTTTTGATCTTTCTTTTAGTTATATCTAGTCTAACAAATATTTTATTGATAATCTATAATGATGATTTTTCATTTTTTCCTTGCTAAAAAATCTTATTCTAGGTGTTATGTGTACAAGTTTACAAAAATTAGATAGACTTTAAAAAAAGCTGTCTGGCAAGCGGATTAAAATGCTCAACTTATTAACTATTTAGAATATTTAAAAAAAATGTATAAAATAAAAAACAATATCAACATCTATAATAATCCAGTCTAAAAAACACCGGGACAAAATGTTTCGTCTATTTTAAATTAAGTTTATACGAAAATTCAGTTTACAGATTAAAGAAAAACCGATAAAACATTTTCTATACGAATAAGTTATTCCATATAAGATTATAATATTTTTTGCTATACCATAAAATATAAAACTCAATCAAAGGCTTTTTTATGGTATATATCTTTTCCATTCAAATTCCTTTAATACCCATATATATGTTATATTGAATATTATTATTATATAGAAGTCTTTGTTTTATTATTATAATATCCATTTTGAAAGATTAAGAGAAATCTTTTACGTTTTACTGAATGGTTTATTGTAATTTATTCAATTAATCCTATGAGACCAATTAAGAAAACAGATAGTTTACTATAAATCGGATAATATACTAACTTATATACTATGTGTTTTTGTATACCTCGTATACTACAGTATATATACTTGTAGGTAGCTATTTTTCTACACCTCATTCCAACCGCATATTGAATACCACTAAAGTTCATTATATTATATCGAAGAAAAACGAAAATCGATAAAATGTTTCCATTAACTTTTCTATTGAGGTATATATACAATATACATAATATTCCCATATAAAAGATGAAAAAAAAGAATAAAATTAGTTTTGTCTTAATTAATTTTCTTTTCTTAGTATATGCGGGAAGTTAATGATTTGCTTTTATATGCGCTTAAGTATATAACGATATGTACATAGAAAATTATAAGTAATTTAATTTATTGTATTATATGGAGAATCTTTTCGTAATTTGAATGCCCGAGTCAATTATTTAGAGATTATATTATTATGCAAAAGAATTTAGATTTTTATAGCAACTAGATAAAAATAGTGTAATGACATTTTTTTATAGCCAGTATGGAACATTTGGTAATTCCACTATCAGAAAGAGAATTTTACGATAAATATTTCTTAAAATTAATACAATTTTGAAGCTTTCCAGTGAAACAGAATTGACACCTCTTTTTACTCTATCACTTTTAAATGTTTACATCCACTAGCAATACTTTTCAATATTTTTTTTAATTTAAAAATATACCTCTAACGGAATCTCATCATTATTTACCAAAGTTACAATTATGGAAAAACAATAAAATTTTCAAAATGTCTCTTTCATGATCAAACATGAAAATTATTCCTCAAAAGAAGTTGTGAAACTGTTTTAATAATCGAATCAAATAAAAAAATAAATAAAATGTCTATAAAGGGTTTTTTTTTTGTGAACAGATCAAATATTCAGCTGTGCTTTGCATATTATTTTGTATTTATATATTCGTTTTCATATAAAATATGAAAATATTTTTATATCATCGTAATATATAGGCAATGTGCTGAACGGGTTGATATGCAGAACTAATCATATACTCGTTTCATTGTTAAGTGAATATGGTGATTTTAACGGAACCAGAGCAGAACAAACCAAAAAAAAGCCCAATATGCTTAAAAAAATATAATTACAATTGCATTAAATTTGAATCAAACTTTCCAAATAATTTAGAAAGAACAAAAAAATATTTATAACTATTTTCATCATATCATCCCCTTTATAACTAATTTAAGTTTATTAACATCGTAAATCATTTATTTTTAAATAACTTCACATTGATGCTCCCCTATCATCATTGATATAGTTACTACTAAATTTTTTCTGTTTGTTAAAAAAAATATTGCTTTGTAATCAAAATAATGAGAAAATATTATTTTTCCTTCATCGCCCAAATATAATATTATAGGTAATAAGAAAATGTCTAGTTCTATTCATTTTATAATAATTTAACGTCTTTAAAACCGGAAACAAAAATGATATAGACGAGTTTACTCAAACTGTCGAAAAGAAAAAGATAAAGTGCCGGTCATTGTTTGGTTTTCGATCTAGCCCATGTATTAAATTGAGACATTTTTACTTATAAAGTAATTTGTTTGCGAATTTATATATTTTCGAAAATCTGATGCGTCATAAATAGTTTGCCTTTGTCATTACATTATATAAGTATATAATTTGTACATCACAGTTTTTGAGATAAAATGATTTGTGGGATCTTAAAATTAAAAAAACATTTTGTAGGTATAGGTAAATACATTATTAACAACAGATTCGTAATCGGTAACCACGAAAACCCCGAAGGACAAATTTTCACCTTCAAATCATAATATGCATTTCTATCCACATATATATGGGCGATTCTTCGTCAGAAAGGACATCCCTCTACTGATCTCAGCTTTAAAAGGAAAAAGCTTTGCGGGGTCTTAAAATTGAATAAATACATTTTTACCATTAGATTCGTAATCAAAGTGACCTCAAAAACCCCGAAATACAAATTTTCACCTAATTCAAGTCATTTTACGCATTCTTATCCGACATATTAGATCCGTCAGTTTGAATCGACCTCGAAAACCCCTGTGCATATCTATATTCATATATATATGGGCGATTATTCGTCAGAAAGACCACCCCTCTGCCGATCTCAGTTTTAAAGATAAAAAGTCTGTGTGAGGTCTTAAAATTTAAAAAAAAATATTTTAAATAAATACATTTTTAACATTAAATTCGTAATCATAGTGACCTCAAAAATACCGAAATACAAATTTACACCTAATTCAAGTCATTTTACGCATTTTTATTCGACATATTAGATCCGCCATTTTGAATTTTATAATTTTATCATCAGATACGCAGAGACCTCAAAAACCCATCGGTTACGTGTTAGGTCGTTTCTTCCAAATAAAGTGAACTTCGGTCCACACGACTGCACTATTTTGTTCGCCATTTTTATTCTTCAAAATAATGAAAGAACAATAAGAATTTTTTTTTTTGTGCGTGTAACTTTTTTTACATAAAATATATTTTTTTCCTAAACATGCTCTTAACACGCCATATTTTGTCCGCCATATTGATTTAAAAAAACCCATATATACGGTTTTAAAAAAAAAACTATATTTTTATTTTAGTGTTATGAGCTTTTTATCTCAAAAACATAGCCCCGCACAACATTTTGTATCTGTGTTATAAATAATAGATATAGAGCTACGTTAAAAGATATCTGTAATATTATCGACTAGGCATATAATATATGATAACATGTGGTTATCGGATCGCTTAGTAAAAACACATCTATAAGATATAGACACATGATATCGATAAGATATCCATTGGATATATTTATTTTATAGATATCCAGATTTTATGATATCGTAGCAATATAAATAAATAATGTTTCTTTATTTAGATGATATCAATAATATAACGATAAGATGCGAGATTTTGTAACTTATAGATAACAGCTAGATATCGAGAGGATATGGAGTTCAAGATTTTAAAATATATAAATAAAAATTTATTATATGTAAATATTTCAAAACAGCCTAATCGGTCTATTTCAAATCAAAGCTTTTCTCAAATAAATTAATGGGTCGGCCAGAGAAAATAAATATCTCTATGATATCTGGAAGCACTATCTATATGATATCTTTTAATATTTATCTGGTAGATATCTTTTTTATATCTCTATGATATCTGGAAGCATTATCTATATGATACCTTTTAATATTTATCTGGTAGATATCTTTTTTTTAACATAAAAGTAAATGTACATTAAATTATATGTCAATGAAAATATCGTACTGATATCATATAGTTATCTTAAAAACATACAAATATTCTTTATTTTAAAGATATCTTATCGATTTCGCTACAATCACGACGTATTACTAAACCCTACTATTATTATTACATAGCAATATGTAAATAATTATGTGACTTTATTTATTGGTTTACATATTTTTTGAATTTGATTTTTCATTCTCTGGCTTTTCGATAAAAAATGTTGTGCGGGAGATGAACAGAGGCCTTTCGGAAGGGAATCACCCATATATAATATATAAATTAAGATCAATTAAAACATCTTTATAGAGCTCTATTAAATTAAGGTTTTTGTTTTATAAAAAGAATCGCTTTAAAACAAAAGTTTTTTTCATCCCTCTATTTAGGATCCCATTTAAAATAACATGTTTTTTATTTCATTCCATTTTGTGACTTTAAAAAATATATAAAAAAATATTAATTCTTTGCATCTTATTTTGTGTCATTGGTGCGCGGTATCCGTATCTACTACAATATTAGTAGAGTATTGTGTTTGCTTATATATATACTAGATATACCATATACGTCACTTAATGGATGAAATTGTGGTGAGGGTGCGGCGTCTTTTATATATTTGTTATATAATATGTAAAACGTTTTAAAAGACTTTTTGTTTCTTTATAAGCTTCGGTTTCTGCAACATTTTTATATTGAATGCATAAGGGAAGGCACACTCACCCCTGATGATTCTAAATATATATAATAAGTTTTCGCACGCAAAAAATATGTTTCTGTGGCTTGTCTGGGGTGGATAATATTATCAATGTGCTTTACTATATTATAGAATATAGAATATCAAAACAATATATAAACCCTCATTTCCTAAATATTTTAAAAGCGCATAATGAGACATTTAAATTTTTTTCTTTGCTTTTATTCTACCGAAAAAAGCCAAGCAAAACAGTAATGCTTTTTGCAAACACAATGAATAATGAAAATATGTTTTCCTTTCTTGTATTTTTTTTTTTTATTTTGTGATTAACTTTATTATTTTTGGTTTTAATATAATTTTCCGCACACCAACATTTCGATGGCATTTAAAAATGTTTCTTTAATTTTCTTTTATTTATAAAATTTTAAATCTGCTTTTTGTGTACACCCAAAGACATAACGTCCAAATCTTTTTTTTTTGCTTTTAGCCTTAACTTTGGTCAAAATGGTCAAATTGCTGAGACCATGTTTTTTTTCGTTTTATGATGCCTTGATTCAGAAAAACTAAAAAAAATGTGTCCGTCCGTCCGTCTGTCCGCAAATTTCTAGACACAAAAATGGAATAAACCAGTAAACGGATTTGGACAAATTTTAGTGAGGGTAAGTTTTTAGTAGTCTTATAGTTTGCTATTGCATTTGGAGTCCCTAGGTCGAAAGGTGGGAGGGGCTCCCATACAATTTGTTTGTCAAAATGGCTGCAAAAATGTTACCATACAAAGAAAGTTTCTCACCAGTGAACGGATTTGACCAAATTTTGGTAGGGATTAGTTTTTAGTAGTCCTTTACTCTCAGATAATATATAGGGTCTTTATCTAAAAAAAGGGGAGGGGCTCCCATACAATAATTTTATTTTAATTTGCATTTTGTATTTTACCATCAGTGGCTAAATATGTCTCAACCTTTTCCGATTTTGATCAAATTTGGAGAATATGTTCTTTATCAAAATTCATTAGACCCGTATTTTTTGTATGACATTAGGGTGGTCCACTTTAGATTTAGGGTTCCCTAATATTTTGTATATTGTACAGTGTACTAGGTATATTTACCACCAGTGGCTAAATATGCCTCAACCTCTTCCGATTTTGATGAAATTTTAAGAATTTGTTCTTTATCAAAATTCATTAGACCCGTATTTTTTTGTATGACATTAGGGTGGTCCACTTCAGATTTAGGGGGCTCTAATATTTTGCATATTGTACTAGGTATATTTACCATATCAGTGGCTAAATATGCCTCAACCTCTTCCGATTTTGATGAAATTTTGGGAATTTGTTCTTTATCAAAATTTATTAAACCCGTATTTTTTAGTATGACATTAGGGTGGTCCACTTCAGATTTAGGGGGCCCTAATATTTTGCATATTGTATTAGGTATATTACCACCAGTATGGCTAAATCTGTGTCAACCTCTTTTGATTTTGATCAAACTTTGAGAACTTGTTTGTTATCAAAATTCATTGTGTATGACATTAGGATGGTTCACTTACCGCAAAGTGGTTATTTTTATGAAAAACCGAAATAAGACACACCTTCCAAAACATGCCATAGCACCTTGCTAAACGGCCCCAATGTCCATTTTCTTAAAAACAACGTAAAATTATTTCTAAATCTTACAATGCACGTATCAATAATTTGAAATAAAATAACAATCATTTCTTTTGATTGAATATCCAAAATCGTTTAAACTGTCTCTAAGGCTCTAAGATTTTCCAAAGAAATAAAAATTTTCATCATTTTTTTGAAACTTGTCCAATTTAATAAAATATATTTTCATTCTATACATAACGTGACAAAGGTCCTTCAATCTAATATAAATCCAAAAATTATTAAATTACATATTTTGCCTTTTATTATTAATAATAATATGCAAATTATTATCTATAAATTAGATTTTTCATGTTTTGCAATTTTGACAATTTTGTTAAACTTTATATTGTCGTAATAATATTTTTTTTTTTTTGCATAGAAAATTATGTATAGGTATACATTATTTTGTAAAGCGAAAAATCTTTTGCCAAAAACATACAAATTTATATTGTTTATATGCAAAACGAGGACGCATTTCATATAATATCTATATACTTATATAATAAAAGCATTGTTAAATTTATATAAAAGAATCCTAAAACATATAATAATAATAATATTATGACTATTTTCTAGTCTCTATGCTAATAAAATAATGTCTGTATAAAAAGTATATACGAAATAATACAAAAGAATTTTCAATTTTCTTTTGAAATATTTTGAAGGAAAATCTACATTCTATATACGACGTCTACCAAACTTCTACAACATCTTATATGCGAATGTATGTATATGGTAGGTATATATGGGGAAGATTTTTTTATATGAAATATAAAAACTTAATTCAATAAGAAGACGAAGATATATGAGTTGAGAGTATTCCATGTAAAATTATATATAAAGTATAGGAATGGATCAGCTAATAAAACTTACGATATGCATTTTACATGAGAATTTTACAGTGGCGCTTCTTATTTAAGTACCTAATTATTGTTATTAAAATCAGAAAACTTACCAAGTTTAGTTGTACCCCAGTATTTCGACTAAAGTCCTGGTAAAAATCATACTTCTGTGGCGACAAGGAATACCACCATAGCTCGAGTTTTGCTAAAATTGAGTTGTGCTGATATTCCGCATATCAAAATGCATTATAATATTGTGTCAAAATTTCGTACAAATGAATACCTCGAAAAAACTAGTTATGTTGTTTTCCTTATGGCCACAGACTTATTTAATGAAAAACGATCGCCATATACCAAGATACTACTGTTAATCATAGTTGAACCTACAATTTGAATAAATGTTTATTAAAATATTTTAGTGATTTTTATTTATAAGAAGAACGCATGACTGCAACAAAGAAGCAACCATTTTTGAAAAAATCGATTGATTTTCTGAATTATCACCCAATAAAAAACATATTAATATTAAAATTAAAAAAGACCGTAGGCTCAATAAAAATAATTTAAAAACATAATAACATAATTAAATATAATTTCTGATTTAATTTATTTTTCACCTATATAATAATAAAAAATGCAGTCTCGGATACTGCCGACAGAAGTGAAAACAACTTTGAGGGATAAAATATTATACTATAGTGTCTCTAAATCGTATTTTTACAACGAATAATCTATAGGTATGTGCATCCAGGACCCATTATGTTGAATATACTAATTTCAATTTTGTCTACAAAATATTATTTGTATGCATCCCTAGCTCCTTTCATTTGATAATTCGATGTTACTGATTGTATAACCTTATTTCTGAAATATATTTATTATAATATATATTTAATTAATTTATGTTTCAGTAAATTAGGCGTATTTTGGTCATTTAGTATATTTTACTATATTATATTATATTTTTATTAAAATTGATATTGTGAGTATTAATTTTATGATAGAGCCTGCGATGTGCCGCTCATGGACCTAAGATTTATATATTAGTTTCATCTATAGAACAATAATTCTACATTATAGTATAGTACATAGAATATATATAAATATAATAATATATGTACTTACTTTTCCATATACGCATAGTAGTATATATACTATAGTACGATTAATATTTTATTATATATAAATAATATATAATGGTTTTGTTATATATCTAAAAAGAAAATGAGTAAATTTTCAAATATTAAAAATCTTTTGTTCAATTTAGAAATATTTTTCATTCATGTTTAATATATAGATTGGTATACATTGTATGAAAATCGTCAATATATTATACTATTATACAAGCTTTGCTATTATAATATTATAATAAAGGCTGAAAACAAATGGGCATATAGTGAAGACTCTAAAAGAACACTCCAAAGCCAGGTTATATGATCGAGTGAAAAGATTTATTATATAGTTTTACTAATTTTGCCATTATTTTGAAGAATTAATTTTGTATATCTACATATACAGGGTACTTCATATAATATAACGTACACAAATAATTAAGTTTATTTATACTTGCAACAGTCTTCCCCACTTCAATAGTACATTTTAGAAACTTTTAAAACATTTTTCTTTTTCCGCTTAAAATGAGACACGAGCTGCTATACGAAAAACTGGAACATTTTTAAATTTCAAAAAAACAGATTTCGAGACCTCCTTCTACTTTCTGCTTGCCTGTTACTTTTAGTAAAAAAAAATTGCTAGCGAAAATTCAAAAAAAAATATATGTCTTCCCGAATAAATTTTTGCGACGAGCTTCGCCCTTCTCAGGACCATTTCTTAGCATTGATTTAAGAGCTTGAGGACCAAAGCTCCTTGCAAATTACAAATGTTTTTAGATTTTTTTATAGCAATTTTTACTAAAAGTAACAGGCAAGCAGAAAGTAGTAGGAAGTCAACTGAAACAAGTTTTTTTTATTTAAATATGTTCCCGTTGTCGTAGAAGCTCGTGAGTAGGCTCATTTTAAGCGGAAAAACGGTGCGCAAATTTTAAATAAATAATAAAGTTATTCTCAAAAAACCGGGTTAGACATTTGTTGCAGCAATCTTAAAAAATATGATCGAACAAGTTAAGCAGCCGCAACCAGACTCGGAAGCGAGCGCAGCGACGAGCCGCAGCAACATAAAACATAATGCTGCTGGAAGCAGCAGCAGCAAGCTCCAAAATTTCGCTTGGCAGCGGCAGCAGCAGCGAGCATTGAAATTTGCTAGCAGCAAAAATATATCCACATTATTTGTTGCTCGAACATGCCGTGACATCGAAATTGAATGTGTATTGTAATTGGTCTGGTTTATATTACATTATCTGGACTCTGGACCTAATATTATCCTTCTAAGAAATAAAAACCGGGGTTTCTTTTTAATAAAATACAATTTTTGATGCCATATGTTTTCTTTGATGCGGTTTATAAGTTCAGGCAGGGACTTACGGCACTCATTTTATTTGTGGTTTATTTTTTGTCTTTTTCAGGAATATCATTGCTGATCAGTTTAGTCCACATCATGATCATATCTTTATCCAAAATGTTGAAGCGGTCAATTCCACTCCACTGATTATTCTGCGATCATTCAATCGTGTATATATGGTCAAGAGTCAATACATGATCGACCAAGTCTAAAACTAGCTTGTTCTTTTCGATCCAAACTGGACAGTCTGTCATAAACAATTATTGATATGACTTTATTAATCGTATTCAACAAGTTATTCCACGCCAATTATCTCAAGATCTGAGGTCCTCTTACTTCAGCAGTTTAATAATAAGGCCTTCTGCCCAAGCGGAATTTCATAATATTCTCATACTTTATATTTAAGCGGAGATGTTGTTAGCACTCTAGGTTCTTTTTTATGACGGGTTTGATTTCTGCACTGAATCATTAATTGATGTTTTCACCAGTTTTATATAAATGCTTTTAGTAGCGTATCTCTGAGGTTGTCTTTGAAGCAATAACATCATCTTATATTAGGGTAACCTTCAATTTTTCCAGAGTTCTTGGTACATTTGGTATATTTGCAGCCAGCTTAATACGATTTGTGCCGACCAAAATATGATTGTCACTATAAACATCGGCGCTCCTGGCGGTTTCGGAGATCGATTTTTCCACCTTCGACTTATAGTGATGTGGTCAATTTGATTTTGTGTTCTGCCATCTATAGAGACCCCATGTTACTTGATGAACATTGAGTTCGGGACACAAATTCTATAATTTTCTGCTCGAGCGTGTTGGCAGCAAACAGCATCAAAATATTAGTTCGGAAGCAGCAGCAGTTGAAGATTTAGGTCGCTTCAGGCTCTGGCCGCAACAGGTTAAAAAAAGTTGCTAGCAGCAAGTTGTTCAATATGCTACCACCTCTGTTGTGTTTTATAGTGGACACAAAAAAAAATATCCGGCTCGAAGGACCAAAAAATATATATTTGCTTGTTTAAAATACTGATTTTTAAAATGAAAATATTATGAAAAATTATTAAAAAAAATTATCTTAAAAAATAAAATATAAATCCTTAATATGATACAATTTTTTAATTAATAAATTTAAAATTAAATTAAAAATGTAGTTATATCCTTGTCATTATAATCAAATTTCTGCGTACACTAGCGTCATTGGAACCAATACACAATTGATGGATATGCATATCTCTCTTCAATCATATATTTAATTTGTTTGTTAGGATTTAGACTTTGAATTTAATAAAGACATTTTAGACCATTTAAAAGATTTGAAGAACATTTTAAGACATTTTATAATATTTTAAGGATTTTTAATTTTTCGCATTTCTCAGGATTTTTTAAGGATTTTTACAAGCTTTATAAGAATTTCTAAGCCATTTTAATTACAAATTATATCAAAATTATTAGTAATATAATTTGTATTATATCAAATCAATAATATGTTTGTTTCTATAAAAATTACCAAGAACTTTCGAAATGGGGAAAATTTGTCTGGGTATTTTGGCAAAATAATACAATTTTATTGGAAAATGGAATTATATATAATACGAAATGTAGTTTGATAAAGTCAATATATAGAGCATAGTTATAGGATGATTGAATGAATAAAAAATTATTTCGAGCTTCGCAAAAGCTTGAATTCAAAGTTTTCTATTTTATAGGCTATAGTGTAGAAATTTTGCATTCATCTATTGTAAGTACCTATATATGCCACACACATCATTATATAATATGTAAAAGCATAAGTCTGTTCCATCAGCACGTGCATAAATGCATATTACCATTCTATTCTATAGTATAATAGGTTAATTTTATTGAAAATTGCATAATAAATAAATATACATTTTTTATTTATATATAGAAGTTCTATATTGTCCGGATTTTATAACAATATTTCACAATAAATTGTATGTAAACATTATTATGTAACCACATATAATAGTGGGTGGTGGTTGACTTGCTGCGGCTTCGTTTGGTTTGACAATAATTGCATTTTTTATTACAATAAGCCTTGAATAGCAAGCTCTGCACTGGTGGTTGAGTATTCTTTAAATAATTTAATTGTTGCACATTTTCTATTCTCAATAAAATATTATAATATAATAGCTCAGTGTATTTATTTGAAAACCATTATTCTATATATACACACAGTTAACACAACTATATGGGGAAATAAAGTTTATTTTTATTCATTCAATATAAATCGTTTATATATTATTCGAGATTTTGTATAAATGAGTACTATTATATGGGCGATATGTTTTATAAAATTTGTATCAAAAGAATTCATTTAATTGGAAATTTAAACTTTTAATCGAAATATTTTGATTTTGTATACACAAAGTTTGTTGAGTTGCGTTTTGAATGGAAAGTTTTTGGAAGAAAATCTTTATATATTTAAAACTATTTGAAATGGGAAAATTTTATTATATAGAATAATGACGTATTTATTAAGATCCATATACAAATGTATGTATACAAAGGATTTATGTAATTATTTGCATAAATGTACAAGTAAAAGATATCTGCTTTTGAAAAACTTTGAAATTCAGTAAATATATATAGTTGCTATATATTTTTGGGAAAAGCCTTTTTTAGAATAAATTACTTATTAATACATAATATTTACACACACTATAAGTTCCATATATGTTTTTTTAATATAATGTAGAAATTTCCCTTTTTTCCGCACCACAAGGATTTAATATATGAACAGTTTCCGATTACCCAGCATGGTGTACGCGATAGTAATTTATACACATAAATTCTTTTTATTCTCTAATTTTATTAGATAGTTTTGAATATTTTAAAAATTAATATAATTATTTTTGAAAATAATATGAGCTCTCAACTTGCTAGCGGATTGAGAGCGAAATCATACGAAGTTAAAATCTGTTACATTTAAAAAAAATCTTTTTATTTAAATATTTAGATCATCATCATCATCATCCACAAATGTTCGCCATCGCACTCTGTTTATTGCCAAATCTAGGTCAAGCTATTCTTTTCCCTCAGCTTTGGCTTCCTGCAACGATATTCGACGCCACGAAGCCTTGGGTCGGCCAGATCTGCGTTTACCTTGCGGGTTCCATTCCAGCACCACTCTCGCTATATCACCACTCGGTGATCACCTTATCAATGCTTCAATTTTTTCAACTCCAGTTTCACTCCACAGATCCTCGTTTGATATTATGGCTGGATAGAAAATTTTTAGTATTCGTCTCAGACATTTGTTAACGAAAACTTGGAAGCGTGTATTTATAGAGTTGCTCATTTTCCAAGTTTCGCAACCATATAACCAAACGGAGAGACAATTTGTCTTAAATATTCTAATTTTCAAGTTTTTT
>JANSTW010044190.1:0-13767 GCA_027564275.1 Diadocidia ferruginosa
AAAGATTATATTTTGTTTTTCAACTTACATAACTAGAATCAGATAAGTATTTACAAAAAAAATTGAACCTAAAAATCACGATTTTCTGATTTTTCCACTATTAACTTGCCTTAAATCTTCCAAGATTTAATTATATTATAATTTTAATATTAACGAAGGCTCAGCTATATAGAATTCCAATTCAATAGAAGTTCTGGAAATATTACAGTATAAAATAATATTAAAAATTTCAAATAGGATTTTTTTTGAAAAAATTATAAAAAAAAATTAGTTCTGTGCATATTTTACACTCTGAGTTGAGGTTCTTTTAATATTTTAAATGATTTAAAAAAACGTAAAAAGCTTTTTGTTGCTGCTGCACCGCATCTAGCATACTTACACATTACACATAACATAAACAAATAATAAAGCGCAGGTGGTTATATTTACATAATATACGCAAGTAATATTACGATTTTCACTCAAAGTAGAAAAAGCTCAAAGCTTTTCCAAATTAAACTTGAAAAATATACCGGTAGCACATTTTTGTAGCACGTTGCGTTATATGAGTTTGAGAGAAAGTAATTTTAATTTTGTTTGATTTTCATTCGCATGTGCGGCATCACCATGGAAATGAATGAGTATATATAGAAAATACTAAATTTAATAATAAAGCTTCTCTTTTGAGCACTTTATTTTGAAAGTGGTATAAGTCACAATTTAAAAATAAATTAATTAAACATATTTTTACTTTTTATACGGTTAGTGAATAATAAAGAAAAGTTTTGACTACGAAATTTAAAAGAAAAACCAAAATTTATTTGTATCTCTTTTTGAATTCTAATCCGAAAAAAAATCTGTCTATCCATCCGCACTATAAAGTACACAAAGAAATGAAAAGATCTAGATGATATACAATCTTAAAATTTTGTAGGGACGGTTTTTGGGGTTCCTTTTGGTTAGTATTAAATATAAAAAAAATTTCCTAGAAATCAAACATTTTTTTTAAGAAAATTTAATATAGAGAAAAGATTTTTCTGCACACAACCGTTTTTTTTAAATCTGACTTAGGCCACTTTCAAAATAAAAATCTTATATATAAAATATATACAAATTTTACTCTCTAGTTTTTCTTATCATAATTTTTATATATCTGAAATTCTGAGCATTTTGCTGAGTAAATATTTTTAGTATAAAATACAAACTTTGATTGTAACATATTTTATATATACCATGCGAACGCATTTCACAGTTTTTTTTGGTTTTGTAAATTTTGTCGGTTTATTTGAGTTTTCTCAAAGTTTTGATGAACAGTTGCATTTATTTTTCCGTTCTGACCACATCACCATAGCTAGGTACCAAGTATTTATATTAAATTGGACGCGATCGCCAGTTGTATGCGGTGTGTTTAACATTTTCCATATTTACAGAGAAAATTTATTTTTTGCTTTAAATTTTCATATTGAATTAATTGAACTTCTTAGCATCAATTTGTTTTGTTTATTTCGATAAATTCTTTTAAGTTGTAATTTATCCTATTTTATATCATTTATATTGAAAAAAAATTTGCAATTTAAATGTTAATAAAGAAATTATTGTGTGGTTTTTTTTTCGAAAGAAAATGAAAAATTTTAACACGTATATACAGTAGAATTTACAAGAGTTTTCCGCGTCGCGTTTACCACAAAATAGTATAATTTATAATATGTTGAAAATTCCTGTATATACAATGTAAATTAATTAGTGTGCAAAGTGAAATCTTTGTGGTTTTTCCTTTATATATAGCTAGATATATATGTGCGGTAGTGTTGCTCTGGCTTTTCTGCGGGGATATAATATAGAATAAATAAAAGAAAACAATTTTTCCTAAGAAAATTAAATAATTCGTGTAGGTTTTTCATATGCATAGAATAGAATTGTGTATAAGAGTTGTTGATAAACAACGTGCGGTTATATATTTTAAATTGTATGTAAAATATTATTTAAAACCAAATTTTTAACTGAAAATGTTTAAGAAATTTTTATGCGTTTAATGAGGAAAATTAAACTTATTTATTGAGGTTATTAAAAGAGTGCGGTTTTAAGAGTATTTTCTTTATCTTCTTATAACATATGATGATAATGTATAGATTTAAATATTATTACTGCAAGAGAACGTATAAAGTGGTTAAAATGTCCACTTGCAGATAATTTTAATGCGTTTTTTAATTAAAATAATTGGTGGTTATAAATAAGAGAAAAAATGCTCAAGTTTATAAATTAAAAAATATATAAAATATGAACTAAAAACAATTTAAATGTCTAATAACTATAACCACAGAGAACACTAACTACCAGAGGTTTCACGTAATATATAAAAATAATCCATTTTCCCTATGGACGTACGACGAACATTAGAATGATTATACTAATATATTAGCATAACTGCTATACTTACACACTTAATTGTTTTTTAACATTAAAGTTAAAATTTCAACAAACATTTAAGAAAAAAAAATTATTAAAAAATATTATTATTTCTTTAAATTATAAAGCCTCAAAGTCGTACGTCCACCCGAAAAAAGAGGATTATTTTCTTGTATGGGGTGAATAGTCTAATTGTTAGTTTTAGCTGTGTCAGTGGTCACATTTATCTGGACGGACGGAAAGACAGAAATAATTTTATTTTATTTTTGATCCTAAAAAAAGGTAAAGTAAAAAATTGTATTCACAAAAAACTGGAGTATATAGAATTTTTTTAGTAAATCAGTAAGATTTTTCAAATTAACTTTCGTGTTTTTAATAAAATGGTAACTTTAAGTTTTATTTAAAACATATTTAAGGTTTAAAATTTTATAATATTAACCTAAAAATTACACAACAAAAAATACATTTAAATTTTATTTCTATTTAAAAAATATAATATTGACGGCTTCAATGCGTCTATCTACATTTTGATAATTTTAAGGAATGAAAGAAAATAGACTAACTAATGAACTAATCTAATAAAATAGTAAAATAGTTAAATTTAGAACAGGCTAAGCGGTTAACGAAAGGTGAATACTTTTGTAATATTATTGGCTCTAGCTTTCGCCTGAGCCTTTAACAAAATAAGTCTTTACTTGCAATACCGACAAGAGCTGTACTATTTCTAGGCTAATCCGTCGTCATTATTTACTTTTCGGTGACCGCTTAGCCTGTTTCTACATTTTAAATTTGTTAACATTCTCGGTCGAAAAAAGTAAATATAGTAATTGATTTTTAATTCATTAATATTGTTTCGAGATTTTTAAATTTAAAAAAATAGTTTACGAGTCTTATTTTCGATAATTAATACCATTCCCTGAAAATTTCAAAGTGTATGTATAGATTTTATTACATTGGAGCCATCGATATAAGTAGCTTTTATACAATACATGCGTATTTTAATTGATTAATTATTATTTCACTTTACAAATCACAACTAGAAATATATAATATAACAATCACAACATTACAAATTATAATTAATTTTAAAAATACACAATCCCTTTGGAACAAAATGCAACGCCAAAGGAGTATAAATATACAATGCAAACACATATAAACATATTTGAGACAATTTGACATTTTACTCACTTGGTTAGTGTGGCACAGACGAAATCTGCTGGAAGGGTGGCCGGTAATGATAATGTTTGTAATAATTTAACTCCTCGATGTCTAAATATCCAATTGGCTATACCTTTGTTGGCCGATTCAATGTATGTTTGAAAGACAGTTAAAACTGTTTCAGGCATATCGCCTATTAAAGCGTCCTATATTTGCAAAATAAAATTGTTTAAATTAACATAAACCATTAAAAAAAATTGCTTGCCTTTCTATGCTTTATACATTCCGTACATTCTGGATCGTAATCCTGACTTTCATGAACTGTTTCCTGAACAATAAATGTTGATTGTACGGCTAAACAACGTGTACAACTAATTAGATTATTTCTATGAAGGAACTGTAAGGCATCATCGAATCCTTGTTGGCACATATTTGACAAGACTTCTGGTTTTGGTGGAAATAATATTCGACCAAAGCGATTCATATTCTGGCGGGATAATTCAATGCTTGTATTTGCCCAATTGACCTTTATTGTGGAGGATTTTTTATAAATATATTTTAATACAATATAATATAATCCTTCAACTTACATGAAATAATTGTGCACTTTCATCTCGTGGACAAATATCACTTTCACCACAAAAGGGACTAACTGTTATTGTGTTTTCATCTAAAACTGGTAAATTATCCGAAAATGCTCCATCCATATAGCGAACACCTTGAAATCTTGGCGGTAAGATGCCCGAAAAGCCGGGTATAAAGCATGCACATAACAGCGACTGTAACACCTCCTCTCGACTATTGAACTGTGAAACGATCACATTTTTACCATCGTAGACACGCGTCAAGGATACATGCAGTCTACCGCTAACTAGTTGGTGGGCATTTGGTGGCAAAAACTTTTCCAGTCCTTCCAGCAGACATGTTTGTATATTAAATGATGGACTAAATGGTCCTAAGGAATGTGATCTAGCTTCGTTTACAACACGAAAAAAGTCTGATGTCATTTCACCTGTAAAATAAAAATAAAAAAAAATATTAATTATAATTTTTAGTTACAAATTAATATTAGTTTTAGAAAAGATAATTTAATTTAAAATTTCGGTTATAGGACTGAAAAAATTAGAAAAACTTTTAGGTTTAATTTTTTGTAATTAGTTACTTATCTATTAATATATATATTAGATATTTTAATAGGCACAGGAACTATTCCCGTTTCACATTTTATTATAATATAGTTTCTCATTGACCGCATTGTCCGATAAATGTATTCAAGTTTTATTTATCTATTATGTTAGTGAAAAAAAAATATGTTTTTTTAATTTAAACTGGTTTCAATTAATTGCTTAAATCTGTACAAAAATGGTCAATCTACATCAACATACTTAGAGCCATTTTTTGCTTTACTATATTCATACAAAAATCCATATTATATATGGATATTGTATGTAAATAGTACAAGCCTCAAAATTGTCCAATTTTCAGGAGTCGGACCCATGGTCTTGCATTTAATGAGATGCCTTGATTCAGAAAAACTAAAAAAGCTTTCGTACGTCCGTGTTGCTCTCATTTTAATATTACTCAGATCTTACGATTTAGGGATATAATTGAATGAAAAGTCAAAGATATAGTAAAAACATCATCCCAATTTTGTGCTCTTAAGACCGATATTTTATTAATAACTCAATAAGTAAAATGAACTTCAAAAGGCTAAAAAAATATACTGATTAGATTTCTTTATTATAATTTTGACTTTATTCAGAAGCAGTGTATTAAGTTTAAGTAGTAAGAAAAATTAAAGAAAATTTCAGTTGCGACATCTAAGATCCCCTCATCCAAACAAGTTTATATATACTTTAATTTGTGTATGTACATTAATTATATAAAGAAATCCAATGGTTGAATGAGAAGATATTAAATGTAGCTTTTTCATTCATTGTTTCACTACTTTGTAAGAAGATATGTAATTAAGGCTCCTTATCATATGCAGGTGTCGATTAGCGGTTAGTAGCAGAACTACTTGTACAACATAATAATGTAAAAAAAGAAATTCCACGATGTTTGTATGAATACTTTTTAAATAATTAAATAAAAAAAATTTAAAATTTAATTAAGTTCACATTTTGTTTTTTTAATATTAAAAAATAACAACAAAATACAAAAAAGCAACTTTTCCAGTCTCTTTGCTATGTCAATACCAGTAAAAAAAATGTAAACATTTAATCTAAAGATAAGGGCTGAAACGTGTACCAAAGTTACCCCTTACTTTGCTGTCATATGCCCTTAAATGATTTATAATCTATTAATTAGGTAGGTGTGTTGAAGTTAGATTCGGTTTAACGATTTTTTAAATCAAATTAACTAATTTAGGATTTGTTTATAAGTTTACAATATTAAACGTCTTAATACTTCTATAGCCGAAAGGTAGTAGTATAGCCATTAAGCAATTGTTAGATAACTTAATCTCGCCAATTTCCTATAAAAACTTAAATATTTTTTGTACGCATTTTTGAAAAAATTGTTTATTACTTTTCCGCATACTTTCATAATAAAATTTTTACTTCCTGCCATATAATAAAGTATTTTAATAATTTTTACCAAATTTAAACCAAAGTATATACCATCGCACTCAGGTATAATAGACATATTTAATGACTATATACATATAGCCATTATCCGAAATTCAAATATTTTGTGATGACCAACATATAAGCAAATATTATAATTTTAATTCTCAGTATTTTCTATTATTGTAAGATATTCTTTAAACTATTTATGTTTAGAAATAGATTTTTTGAAAAAAAAAAAAAATATTGCGTCTGTGGGTCTCAAAAAAGTAAAAATATACCTAAAAATTCTATAAAATGTACATAGAGAAATATATTGGCCCCTTTTTACCAACCAACCATAATTATGCGTGTGCAAACATACCTCTTAAAAATCATAGGCGTAGAGACAGACATTTATATTGCATATATGATTGCAATACTAAATAAACCATTAGTAAATTAAATTTTTAATTTAATTCTAGATGGGATTGTTAGGAGTTAATTAAATAGATTGACAACATATGTTCAAAGCAGTGCCAAATATTCCATAGAAGCAACGGAAGCATTGTTTCCCATTGCTTTTAAAAAAAAACTAACACATATACTAACGATCGATATACAACCACTTTGATTATATAAAAATCAAACTATTGTATAATAAGGTCTAAAATTGTCAAGACCTTTATTTATACAACCCATATAAAAATGTATTTTTGATATTTCTCATACAAGCGTTAAGCCCTCCTAATTTTGTTCGCAATACACAAAGTTTTAATTTACCTTCCTTACTTTCTATTATTGAATTTTAAAACTTTTGCATACAAACTTTAAACCTTCCCTCTACCGAAATAGAAAGCTTTCTTTCAAAAATCGTAATTTTTTTTTGTCGGGGGATGACCCTTTACAACATAGAAGAGATCAGGGTCCTATTTGAAGCAAAAGTCTTAGCAATGTATCAGTCCCGACACTTCTTTGTTATATATGATTCAAAGAGTAGAAACCTCTCTATTGTGGTTATTATCGGCGCCCATGCTAAGATTCTGTTAGTGTATATTCTTATAAAAAAACTTGGCAAAATAAAATGTTTCTTTTATTTATGTTAAAGAAAAAATAAAATACACAAAAATGTATTTAAAATCCATGGCAAGATAAATATTATCAACACTACACGTGTATTACAAATATATATACCAAATATATTTACAAAACTATATAGCTATCATGTGCTATGTATTACGTCACGACACACCTTTTTTAAACACAAATAAAATATTGTAATGTGGAAGGTCTGGGCTGGTTTTAAAATAGTCGTTCGAATATTTATGTTTTGGCATAATTTTCAACAAGTTGGTATATATTGAGTTAAGCTATATGAACATAAAATATAATTAATATATGTAACTTGTTTCTATATACAAAATTTAGCTGTAATATGCTTAGAAAAATGTCGTTTTACAACACGATTTCAGACACAATTTTATTGCATTTAAATATAACAAGTTTATTGAATTTTATTGTTTATTTAAAAAAAACTCGTTAATATTATTGCTACTACTGATATAGAATTATAGTATTGCATATAAACACTTATTTAGAATTTTGTAAAATTTCGCAATCCTTTTTACGACATACGTTTTTTTATTTACGCCTCGTAACATTACTATATATAAAAATAAGATTCAAAACTATTTAGAGCTGCGTGGTAAACAAGTTAGTTTCAAAAATTTATATTTCATTCACAAGGTCTTTGATAAGTAAAAATCGTGAAAAATATACAAATATATAATGTTACGGTATTTATAACACAAAACATATATACATAGTTTAGTGTAAATTAAATCAATAAATAAAATGTTGAGAGTTAATTGATAATACATATACACGTGTGTGTACATTATGCGTATGGTGGGCTTGTTATTTTATTATATGAGAATGGAATTTTATCAAAATAATATTTAAAATCAATTTCTTTTTAGTTATTGATAAAACATTAATGAAATTCCAACAGCATTAAATATTTTATATAATAGATATAATTTTGTACTATACACACTTTTATCATTTATTTTTAATTTTATTCTAGTTATACAGTTTTATTTAAATTTTCCCGAAAATCGCTCTAACTATTTTTTTTTTTGTAATTTTACAGAAAAATAGGTCTATCAAAGAACAACAAAAGAGTAAAAAAAAATTGAAGTTTTTTCTTATATATAATAAAGAATTAAATTTTTGTTTGTTAAAATTGCATTGAGAAAATTATGTTAGTCCTTCAATCATATTTCATTTTTGAAAATTTTGCAAAAGCTTGAATGCAAAATGCTTCATAATCTTCTAATATAAAAATTACACAAAATAATTATACAATTTTCATATTCCTTTATATTCCATTTATACAAAAAAAATATTAAAATTTTCAATAATAATAATAAGGTCAAAGACATTAATATTTTCTATAATTGATAAATATAAATAAAATATGTTAAATAGAAGATGTAATATATTTTTGTAAATATTTACAAATAAACTGTCATATATATAGAAAATCAAAAACGTTTTAATTAAATTATCAATTTTGATGAATGTGTAGAATATTTATATAGTTTATATTAATTATTTATTTTTATTAATTAAATAAAATAGGATTCAAGTGGGAAAATAGTATAAAAATAAGAGCATTTATATACTTTATAGTAATAATTAAATTATATAATAAACAAGGTACAGCCAACTTGCACACAGCTATATACTTTTTGCATAAATTAAACCAAATAAATACTTGCCTCGCGAGTCAGCTTTTGTCGTATGTTGCTAAATAGAAATAAAATTCCTAGATGAGATACGATCTTGAAATTTTGTGGGGATAGTTTTTGGTGTTCCTGTTGTCTGCTATTGAATATCAAGAATTTTCATTCACAGGAACGAGTAAATCTTATTTAAAAAAAATTAGGAAAGAAAGTATAGTACACAAGAAAATAGAAAGTTCTAGATGAGATACGATCTTGAAATATTGTAGGGACAGTTTTTTGGTGCTATAAATTTTTGATATGCTAAGATCTAGAAATTTGAAAGGCATTTTTGTGTTGTTATTATTTTGAATAAAGCAAATATAAATAAATGTTTTTTTTCCATCACTCTCGTGTGATAATGTTAACAGATTTTTATTATTTATAAAATAAACAAAAGTAAGCACCGAAGTTCTTTATTTTTTTGTTGTAAGTGACATCTGTCGAAAACCCAGTATATACGGCAAATGAGTGTATTATATCAATCAGTACTTATTATTTTATTTTTATTTTTAAAATAATTTCCAAATAAATAAATTATTTCAATATTTTAAAACTAAAATGTTCTATATAGAATCATCAATCATTCAAGCAAATTAAAAAAAAAATCATAATTTTTACAAAACAATCATTTTCATATTATGCTGTCATTATATTTACTATACTATAATTTGCGTGTTTAATAAAATTTCATTTTTTTTAAATTAATAACAAAGAAATCAATTTATTTCGTATAATTATACAAATATTATCAGTAAAATCTAAAACAAATATATAATATTGGTAAACATTTATCTATATGTAAAAAAGTGGATTTTTATCAATGGACTTTAAACACAATATGATCTCATTTATATAATTCCTATATATGTATATCTTTGTAATAAATATAAAAAATATATTTAAATTCATTAAACTTATTAGCAGAAAAATGACGTTGTAATTGTATATAATAATATGAATAAATTGGCAGGTGTCAGATAATAAAAATAATAAGTTCTATAATTCTTTTATAGCAAGAAATTACACAATAATATTTTATATAGAAATTATAGAGGATACCCTGTACACTTGCACAAATGATGAAATATATTAGATGTTGACATTTAATAAAACACATAGCAGACACGTTTTGACTTAAAATATTTGAAATTTTGAATAACATTCATTCTTAAATAAATTTATATATATAAATTGGTAATAAATTAATCAACATTATTAAATAAAAACAAATTTATAAGGCAAATGGTAATATAGCTTTGATACAAATAATAAAAGAATCATTTAAAAAAACTATGTGAGAGTAGACTAGACCTTGTCTTAAGTATATATTAATAAATTTATGCTGAAGCTTAAAATTTTATGTTATATATTGAATTTAGGAAATCATTTTTTTTTAATAAATCTAAATTCAATGATAACCACTTAATTTGATATAATTTATTAAATCTGAAATTTTAATCGAAAATATGTTGCATAAATTAAAAAATGGCAGTAGAAACGCGGATAGACAACATATAGAAAAGAGATGCAGAAGGTTTTTCCGGTTAAAAGATGTATAGATATAATATGTCGAATTTAGTATGAAAAAATGTATTATTAATTGCACTAAGTGTCGAGTAAATTGACCACACAAGCGCAAGAAAAAAAGTTAGGCCTTTAAATAATTTAAAAAAAATAATTTAATTAATTTTTGGGATTCCATTAAGGCAAAAAAGATAGGTTTAAGTTAAGCTTTAAAATCCCATAAAATATTACAGTTCTATTTGAACTTCGAATGGTGGAACAGCTCTGCATTAATGGGTTAAATTATTATCAATATGAAAAACTTTCCTATATACCTATATATATTATATACACGTCATCATCATCCTTCGTTTATAATAAATGTGAAGAAGATTTAAATTCAGTAGGAAAAATTGTATTACTCGTAATTTTGTAAACAGAATATTCCTTTTTTTTAGAAAATAACACTGATAAGACTGAGCTGATACTTTGACGTAAATTGTGTTTTTTTTTTCTATTCAATAATATTATTCCAAAATTTAACAAATTACGTATTATATTAAATTTATTAGTAATAATTATGCATAGTTTTATATTTATTATACTATTCATAAAGAAATTTTAATATTTCGTTTGGATTTTCTAATTAAATAAAAAAAATTAAAAAAAACTTTTTATGTTCCACTATTTTTAAATGCACTAAAAATATAGAAAATAAATATTAATGTACTAACAATAAATCTTCCACATATGTGGGTCAGAACAAAATAGTATGGGCTCTCCTCGTTGTCAAATTTTATTATCATCGGCCAGCGCTCACTATTTGCTCTGGAAGATTGAGTGTTATTGCATTTAAAAAATAGTGGAAAATTAAATTTTGTTTTTATTTTATAACTTTAGTATTTGTAGTTTTGTGGTTTCAAATCATCAATTAAAAATCCAAATTTTATTGTTTTAGGAATATTATTAAGATATATTAAATATTACTAATAAACTAAACAACAGAAAATAAAGGACTAAAAATATATAACATGACTTGAGAAAAGTATATAAAATCCCAGGCTCGTCGCTTAAGTCTTTTCATATATTTTTGACGTTTTGGACGAAACTAATTGACATAGAATCTTGGGGTAAAAAGAATATTGTATTGTCATCGAGTTCTGAAGTGTTCAAAATATGAAGAAAATCGGCCGAACCGAACGGGGTGAAAAATTGATTACCAGATTTGATACAGTCAAACAGACAAACAAACAAGTCATCTTAATAAAAATAGTGTAAAAAAAACAATTTAACAACCAACTAATTCATTCAAAATAATATAAAACAATTTTATTTTTTTTGCCATTTGTGCGTACATCAAGAAAAATAATTACATATTTCTAGGCAGCTAATTAAATCTTCTTTTTATTATGACGTACAAAATTACTGGCCAGTTTAAAAAATGAAAACATTATTTTGGAAATTATATGAATTTAAGTTCGTGTATCTTCCCTATCATTAGGATTAGGCCACACATATTCTAATTTTTAAAAATTATTTCAATATATGTATAAGGACATACGGACATATATGAAGTTAAATTCATATATAATTTTATAAAAAAATATTTTCATAAACAATTATCTATAAATACAGATAATCTTAATTATATCTTGCTGTATATATTTATAGCAAACAAAAATTGTTTATAATCCCTGTACGGCTTTAAATCGGATTAGATATAATTTGTTATACTCCGTTGTGACAACTGAAATTATTGATTTTAATTAAAAATACATTGGTAATGTCACCCGCACACGTGCCAATAAATAAATTGGCTTAAATTATACAATACCGCGTACGTATATTATCTGCCAGTTCAGATAAGATTTAATAATAATACGTAATATTTAAGTAATTATTGTATAATTTTTAAGAAAGTATATATCTGTTTAAAAGAGTTTTTATTTTTCAATTTAAATTGCGTTATCATTTTCATTATCAACCACAAACAAACAAACTATAAAATGTATATAATTTTTGAATAGATCTTTATACTGACCATATCGCTTATTCTAAATGTGTTATTAACCTTGATTTATAAAACTATATATATAAGATCAAAGATCAAATCAGAAAAGATAACGAATAATATATAGTAGTCTATATAAAACCTGAGATTTTGTATATAACAAAATATAGGACATATGAAACATTTTATAGAATCAAGGAAATTTTGTTATTAATGAGAATTCTTAGTTCATGAAACGATAGCAAAAGCTCAATAATACGAAAAAACAAAAAATACATTATTCAAATCGTATTATTATTCGTTAACAGATTGTGAAAAAATATCAATTACTAATTAATTAACACTTTTTTATCGCATTTATTTAATCAATTAGTTTTTTTGACATGAAAAATAAACAATAACAAAATGTAGTGCAAAAAATAGCAAAATTTTATTATGTTTGCAAAAAAAATATGTAAAAAGTCAAATGGTCAGTTTGTAGTTTTGATAAAAAAAATGATTGATTTAGTTTTAGTATATAAATATGAAGGTATACTTTATTGTATAAAACTTTAATATATATTTAGTTTGGCGTGAGCTTCAACAAAGTTCAATGCGCGATTACAAAAGTCATTTAATTTATTTTATAGAAAATACTAGAAAATACATTTGCCGCGGGATTCTATATCGTCATCCGCGTGTCTTTTACTCCAAAGCGAATGAGCATAGGGACCACTTTATCCTTAATTCTATCTGATACCATAGTTTTCATTGACGGTTATATCAAAGATGGAGTGTTGTCAGCAACTCTCACTAGCCATATATGTTGGTGATCAGATGGGCGGGTTTTACACTATATGAGGAACCCTACTTGTTGGTATCGGTAGGCGGACCAATGGCTTGAAGTAACTTCCGAACCACTGCATTTTAATAAACACCTGCGAATGAAAGGTGATAGCCCAGTTGTGAAAATTTGTTGGCCCTATACCGATCATTGAACCCACAACCTCTTGAACGCACAGCCGTGACTCTAACTACTGCTCTATGGGAGGTATAGTATTAGTTATATTTTTTTTTTTTCAGAAACAAGCATTTTAATTAGATACAGCCGAAACCCAATTTGTACATAAAATCGTTCTATGAGTATACAAAATTATTCATAACCATATACTGACTAGATTAGATAATGCAATTTGTTGATGTTAAATATATATCGGTTCACAGATTTAAAAAAAATTAGGTGATTTGATCAATTTGCTTCTTATACATTTGTTTGTCCTGCTGGTTTCCTTCTCTGAAGCCCTCTGTATTTATTATATATCTATATATTCATATATATATATATATACATTAAGCTATTGAAAATAATATAATAATGAAAATCGATTTTTTT
>JANSTW010044201.1:0-13767 GCA_027564275.1 Diadocidia ferruginosa
TGGTATCAGATAGAAAAAAAGGGTAAAATGGTCCCTATGCTCCCACGCTTTGGAGTAAAGGACACGATGATGATGATTAGATATTTACAACAATAAAAAATAAGTCTTTAACCTAAAAAAAATGTACCAAACTCCTCAAACCCTCTCATGATCATCCTCATATTCCCCCCTTTAAAAAATGTATGAATCGTTCACTCTTAAGTCGTGACGTCAGGAGTGAGCCAGAATGCACATAGCTCCATTACTAATATGCTCATATATTTTGGTCCAAATCCGTTTACCAGGAATAAACTTTATCTATATATATGCTCCAAATGCAATCCCAGAGTATATGGGACCACTAATAATTATTCCTTACTAAAAATTGGCCAAATCCGACAACTGGTAAAAAACTTTTTGTATATTCATATTTTTCAGTAATTTAAAAAAAAATCGTAAGAGTGTCCCCCTTCACCTTTAACCTAAAGACTCTAAATGCAATATCAGAGTATAAGACTACTAAAAACTTCCTCCCACCAAAATTTGACCAAATCCGCCCACTGGTAAAAAACTTTCTCTATATGCTCATATGTTTCGACCATTTAAAAAAAATATTGTATGGGATCCTTCTTTCATCTTTGACCCAGAGACTCCACTCATAGTATGGGACCTCTAAAAACCCACCATTACCAAAATTGGTCCAAATCCGTCTACTGGCAAAAAACTTTCTCTATATGCTCATATTTTTCGGCCACTTTTAGAAAAAACACATATGAGAGCACCCCTCCAAATGCAATCCCATAGTATGTTACCACTAATAACTCATCCTCACTTAAAATTGGCCAAATACATAGACCGGTGTAAAACTTTCTTGTGTCTGATAATTTGCTGACGGACGGACAAACGGACGGACGGACATTTTTTATTTTCTAGTTTTTCTGAATCAGGGCATCAAAAAACAAGAAAAAACATGGTCCCGTCAATTTGCCCATTTTGACCTAAATTAAACGTTGTAATATTTTCATACAAACTCCATATATATATATATGGATTTTTTGAATGGATAGTAAAAGCAAAAAAAAATTTCATTGAGCAAAAAATGGAACATAATCGTTATAAAGCGTTCCATGCTTTTTCGCATAACACGTGATTCGACAGTTTAGTTTGTTTGATTCACAATTTCGATTCACGTGCGTTGCATTAAAATTTGCGCGCCTTTTATTATAAATAATATTATAAATAATTTTTATATAAAAGTGATAAAAAAATCAAATGATAAGATGGTTAGTATATATACATTTTTTGAGGGTGTAGCTATTAATTAGATAGATTATATGAAAATATAATGCCGAAGTCACGATTCAAAAACGTTTTTTTTTGCAAGGTTTTGATGATTATAATTTTATAATTACTATAAATAAATGTTTTGTGATAAATATGGTTTGAAAAGAAATTGGTGTTAGGGAAATAAAGCTTTCAATTATGGATCTTAAACAGACAATTATTGGCTCTATTTTTCAGCCTATACGGAGGAATTGTTAATTGGACATCTTATTGATATATTGCTGTTCTGACAACTGTGATGTCAAAACTACAATTTTAAAGCACTGATTCATTTTAATGTAAATTACAATTTGGTTGTCATTTATACAACTGATGGTGTCAAATCTGCATCTATAATGTTGTCATTCAAATATAAAATTTAAAGTCCGATCGCTGATGAGTTTAATGTATAATGAAACTAATTTGAACATCACTGCGAAGCCTATATTTTAGAGATAAGATTTGTAATATACGAGTTCTGTATGATAAATACCTGTGTTAGGCTAGAAAATGCATTTTTTTTAATTTATTTCTCAATATAGTCTTAGCTTGATACATTTAGTCCAAATATCCAAAAATATAATTTGTAAAACTCTGCAAAATAGACCCTATAAATAATTCCTCGTTTGACGTGAATCGCTTTTCGAGAAGCCATTTATTTTTTTCAGAAAAAAATCGAATGGGGTTAATTGTGGAGAATACGGAGCCGTATGTTTATCAATTTAGCATCGAATCGGTTCAATAAATCAGCATAGTACTGTCCCGTAACTGTCCTTCCCTTCTCCAAATAGTCGATAAATATGATTCCTCGCGAATGATAAAAACGGTGCCCATGACTTTATCGCCAATGGAACCGTTTTTGCCTTCCTTGGAGCAGAGGCCCGATTATGAAACTCGATATTATCGGTATCGAGACGAGATTAAAATTCTGATATGCTCGATCGGATCGAGTGGTATAATTTAAATACATTTTCATTGTTATACTCAATTTAAACTTATATTATCATTTAGAAGTCATAATAGCTACATTTGAGCGTATCGGAATTTTAATCTCGACTCGATACCGATAATATCGAGTTTCATAATCGAGCCTAAGGGCTTCAATTTTATTTTAAATGGGTTTTAGTCCATCGTTCACCCTTCTAGACTTCAGCCGAAAAATCTTATCTAACATAAATGTAAATATTTGAAAGCAGGCTAATCTGTGTAATCAAAGTTATATTTAATAAATGAATAGTTCGGCTTGGGCAAAGTGTATATATATAGGTACGTTTCTTCGCACAAGATCTGAAATTCGTTTACATAAACAAAAAAGTTATGGAGTAATCTTACTAGAGAGTATAGAGACCGATTTGTTTGATTTCAATTATTTATTACATATTTTAAATCAACGTCCGAAAAAAACAAAATTATTTGTTATCTAGAATATTTTTGTATTTATTTAAAAATGTTTATAAAAAGTTTAATATAAATAGTTAAAGATCTGTCAGATGTTCTATATATAATATTGTCCTTTTATATATTTTATACACATAGATAGACGCTATTTTGAAATTATGTGCCTGACACTTGAGTGGCATCAATTTTCAAACAATCAAGACCCATAAGTATAATATCATCTGTGATAATATTATCCTCATTTCCGGTCAACAATATAAAGCTTTACATATAGATGTTATATATGCGGTTGGCTCTTTGAATATTTTATAAACGCATATTACTGAATTTAATCATCAAAGAAAAAGAAAATTCTATTTGTATAATGGTTTTTGATTTTAAAATATTCTTTTTTGTTCGTCCAGTTCATGTTTTAGAATTTATAGGAAATTATATTTTCATTGTTTAAATTTATAAGTATATCTATACTGTAAGCAGTACTTATATATACTATACAATTTACATATAGGACAATATTTAATATTATATAAAACTATCGCATTTTAAACTTTTTATTAACAAAATTATGTGGGTTAATTATATTTTAAAATGTTTTTCGTTCGTATATAGTATAATACAGAGTTATATATATTTATTATTATAATTTAATTATACATGCTTCACAAAATAATTAAATAATTAGAATTATTTCCGTTAATTTTTTTTTGTATACATAATAATTTAAATAAAAAAGTCCTTTTGAGTTTTAGTAGTGGAACAAAGTCGGTTCTGGAACACTTGATGACTCATCATTTGTACAGTATGTCCTGATTAACATTAACATTTTTTTAATTCTTTAAATTATCGTCTGACAACTATGGTTTAGAAAACAACAAGTTACAATATTAAGTTATTTTAAATTTTGATTTATTATTGTACGAATTATTGATCATCGGCAATTTTCGCTCGAAAACAGCGACAAAAAAAATAAAAATTTTAATTTGGAATGTAACCAATTATAATTTTTAAAAAAATTGGAAAAATATTTTGATAAAAAAAAGTTCGTATTGTAGGGAATATACTGTACAAATGATGAGTCATCAAGTGTTGCAGAACCGGCATTGTTCCACTACTAGTTTTAGATATCATTTTATACTATTTAAATATAACAAAAGCCAGATTATTTTTTTAATAAAACCATTTATATGTGAAACTTATAGAAATAAGACACATATATTTACTTTTATATATATACACTTAATCAAGTTAAAAATTTGGCTGCAATCATTGCTTAACTGATATTCATATCAGTGGGTCCCTGGAAAAAGATTGTAACGTCCAAAAGTTAATTTTACAGAAAATCGATTTAAAGTTTTGGTTTTACATAAGCCGCTATACATTTTTTATTTTTAAAAGTGTTAAAACTTCGTCCGTTTGGCTAATATAAATATGAATTTTACTCAGTATATATGCAGATTGACACAAGGAATTCAAATCTGGTATTATCTCAAAAGTATGGTAAGTGCACTTACAATCTTTTTCCAGGGACCCACTGACATTTCTCTTCTTATTAGGGGTGAAATTAGGACTGTCCTGCTGAAAATCTACAATTTGGTCAGACTATAATATATACTATATAGTCTTATCAATTATTATTAATAAATAATAATAATTGATGTTACACATTTGCTACAGCAGGCATATAGTTTTTATTTTGAAATATGTATGTTGGGTGTCTTTTTTATTGCAAATATAACTTTTAATGACAAATACCTTGCAAAAACTTTAGGAAATATTAACTGTATTAAAGTTCCTGAACTTATAATTGGACATTTTTTGTTATATGTCTTATTTATACATAAAGTCATTAAGTACATAATATTAATCTGTACCATAAATATTATACGACATAATTATAATTACATCAGGGAATAATATTTGTTTTAAGTAAAACATAAAACAGGTAAGTATGCTGCTTCTATATTGACTTGAGAAAGTGATTTTAATTGTTAATATATAATAAAATTGATTTTAATTACACGATAAATTATATTTTAATTTAATTTAGTTTTTTAAACAAATATATTTTATTGAGTCTATTTATTTTATTTAATAAAAGAATTTGTTATTTTTAAGTATATAGGTCTCAACCTTAAGATAAAAAAATGCAGAAACCTTTTTTCATTAATAAATTATAATGAACTTTAAGTTTATAATTTTTTGTTATAATCTTTGTTACAAAATATTTTTTTTATGAAGACGTCTACAAAATTATTATAATACCTTTATATATAGTCAATATAGTGTATGTACAAAAAATTTTCACAAATAATTTATAATATTGACCTTAAAAAACACATTGATTTATAATATGTATATAATAAATTAAAATTAGATTAAATAAAATGAACTTAATTATATTTAAACACATAGACTCAATATACCTCTTGCTATACTCTCCGCACATCTATAATATATATGCGTTTTGCCCATTCAACTAACTTAATTAATTTATCTTGAGCAATTCATTCCTCATTTGGAAGTTATATGTGTACCTTAATATTGATGTTTTTGTGTAATATTACATTTATAATGTTGCAGTTTTTGTATTGTTATTTAATAAAAAACCGCATTGTACCAAATATAGAGACATTCAAAAACTATTCTATATATAATTAAGGTATTATTAAGTGTGTTATGATGAAAAATTAGCTCTTGTGGGTGTTTGATCTTTTAATTAATTTTATTCAAATTGTGGTATATTACAAAATTGAATAACAGAGAATAATGAATATAATATACTGCTGCACATTAGTGACATAATATCGTAACAAAAGTGTCTTTGTAGCTCTCATACACATTATATAGTTTCTTTGTAAAGATGTGGTGATAATTATGTGAACAAATTAATTATTAACATAACCCTATATAAAAATATATGCAAAATATTTATATAAAGATTAAATCTTTTACTAAATTTTAATAAAGCATGATAATTTTGATTTATACATAAATGTAATAAAAATACAATAAAATATTTATTTTATATACCTAAAGAGTTATGAAAAATGAAATGTGCAATATGCATGCACATAATTTAATATAATATTCATTTCATATAAATTTAATATCCATAAACACATTTTAATATATTATGTATAAAAAGGTGTAAAGATTTTTTTTTATTCTGAAATATATAAGCGTATATAATTAAAATTTATCATTTATTATATAAATATTTTATGTCATCACCTATATAGTATTGACATCGCAGTATCGCACATGAAACATAATATACATATTTTATATGAGATTTTTATGACAATCGTGCAATAACTCGATTAGATTTTTTTTTATTATAAAAATTCTTTTGATATTATTTTGGGTTGCATATATAGAACAATTTTTTTATTTAATAAATTGAAAACTTTGAATTATTTTCTATAGATCTTTCAGAACTGATTGATCTGAGATTTAATTTACACATAAAGCAATATTAGATTTATTTTGAATTAATAATAGCTTTCATACATTAATAATAATTGATAATGAATACAAATAACTGAATCCTTTACACACGTATATGTTATATTAAATACATAATATTTTAGTATGTGCACTTTTATTACCGCAGGTAATATAAACGCATATTATATTATCCTTTTAAATATATTAAAAAAGGATATTATATGCGTACATAAATCAATCGCATAAATCATATAATTATATACATGTGTAAATATATAGTAATTTGTTCACATTAAAAATATTTTTTTAACATTTGGATTTATAGAAAAAAAAAATCTATATAGCCTGTTGTATTATAAACAAGTATTTTAGTTACTGTTCAGCAGTTTCGGCCATTGTTTCAAACCAAGTTGTTCATAAAATGTTAATTTTTAATGCATTTATAATGCCTCTAATTCTGAACGATTTAATCGGTCAAATTATCAGCGAGGGAAAATTTCGAACTATTTTACTATTTTACGAGCATTCAACAAGTCTAATTGCTACAGAAATTTTGCAAAATAAAGTTTTACACCAAACACCGTTGATTGTGTGTGATTTGGATAATTTTAAAATTGAATTTTACAATAATTTCGGCAGTGAAAGTTTCTATGTGTACCTATTGGATAGCATAGAACATATAAATAAAACGAAAAGAGTTTTTACCGACGAATGGGATCCCAGAGAAATGAGTTTGTACATATTTTTGAATAAACCAAATGTTGATGAAATTGATCAGAAAATATCGCGGATTCGTGACTATCATTCTAAAATTTATGCTGTAATTTTCTACAATGATTTGGCCAGTTTTCATTTTCGTATAATAAATAATACTAAAACAGCTCCGATTTCAAAAAATACAAATAATTTACTAAACATAATATTTTCTGACCAAACGAAAAATTTGAATGGAGCTTCATTTAAAATTTTCATGATTCATGATCCGCCGAAAATTCTAAATGTTCCGTCGAACTATCGCAGTGCCGGTGATCATTTTTATTTTTTGGGTCGAGATGGAATGATGGGGAACCAAATCGGATCATATTTGAATGCCAGTTTAATTCTAAAGACGGTGGCTCGAGAAGTTCTAATACAATTTCCTAGTGAAATAGATCAAGCTATGGTGAGACCGAATAATTTAATATTTACAACACAACCGCCCAGAAATTTTATGTAAGTAAACTACTTACACATATCGAAATATACGCACTAAAGTGTTTAAATACTATGTGCCAAGAATCGCGATACGTCAATAATTATAATTTTCATTCTAAAAAATGAGACCTTATCACTATTTCTTATTTTAGCTATAGGACGAGAGTGACAATAAATTATGTTCATCGTAAAAAATTACTTGGGCTTATTTTCGTGGTGAATATTACTAATAATTAATAATACGAAATTAAGCCGCAGGGATCGTATTATTTATAGTATGAAAATAACTTATTATCTCATCTCGTCCCATAGGATCGATAAGTGTTTCTACTCATGTAGTACTAAATTCTATGTTGATTTTACACCTACAATTGTTCACTATTCATTTTTCTATCTGTGTATATTTTCTAGTTTAAATTAAATTACCATTAAAATTATACAGTGACGCTTATTATGACTGCAATATATTTATGATGTCACGATACTACACGCAATTTAATTCCTCGTTTGTGAAACTATATCCTCATGAGTTTGACAACATCGTCATAATTGTGCCGAATCGTATGAACATTGAATCATCGCTAAATATTGATTTGTTTAATTCATATGCAATGTTAATTTGGATAATAACTTTAATTGTTGTCATTTTGGTAAGAAACCTTTTTCGCACCATTACAAATTCACCAAATGATGGATTAATTGAGACAATAATGGATACGATTGGCGCATACTTTGGAACTAGTCCGAATAGTATAATTTACAATCGACCTGAACGGATTTTGGTGATGTTTTTGTTCTTCTTTGCTCAACTGTCGATAATATTGTTGTCTGGCTTGTTGTTTCAAAAATTTGTCGTGAAACGACTGCTGCCCAACATCGATACGTTGGCCGAATTGGCCAATAGTGATATGAAAATTTGGATACAAATTGATACTTCGCTAAATATGCAAGAATGGGGTCGTAATTTAGAGTAATTAACATTTTTATTTTAAAGATTTGTGTTTTGATGATCTTACATTTTTAACTAGCCCAAGAATTGTTAACAATATTCTAATAACAACCGAACAGGACATCTATGCAATGATATTGGCCGGAAACAATAGTTATGCTTACGCTATATCTAAGATAAAGGCTGATTTAATTTTGAAGAAAGTGGAAACTTGGCGAAATGGTGTTAATATTTTTCATATTATGAAAGAAATCTTTGGTAAATTTAAATTAATTCTATTTATAATATAAAAATGATTTTTTCAGTTCCAGCTCTCATGTCCTATCAGGTGCCCATGTACACTGTATTCGAATCGCGACTAAATCGTGTTATTCAATATCAAATGGAACATGGATTTATGAAATATTTTTCAGACTATTCAATACATTTGATATACATTGTAAATACAACAAATCTGCAAAAGGACTTTTCCGTTCAGAGTACAGTTGTTGCTCTAACGTTAAGTAATTTTAGTGATTATTTTTTCCTATACGGTCTGGGATTATCGTTGGCATCGTTGGCGTTTGCTTACGAAATGCTAAAGCATAAAATTAAAATATTTCTAAAAAATAATCAATTATTTTTCTATTAATCAAATTGATTATTTTTATAAATATATTAGTATTAAAATTATTATTTATATAATAATTCAATATAAAACTAAATTTTAATGCACATTATAAGGATAAAAAATTAAATTTAAAAAATAAATATAATCTCATTTTAAGAAAAACTAAAAAAGTGTCCATCTGTCTGTCTGTCCGTCAGCAAAAATTTTTAGTATCATCCCATACTCTGTAATTGCATTTGGAGTCTCTAGGTCAAAGGTAAAAGGAGGATCCTATACGATTTTTTGAAAAACTGGCAGACAAATATGAGCATTGAGCATATCGAACAATTTTTCCTGGTAATGGATTAGGCAACTTATGATGGGGTGAGTTTTTAGTAGTTCCATACTCTGGGTCTATAGGGAAAAGGTGAAGGGGGGCTTCCATACTTTTTTTTGTAAAAATGGTCAAAAAATATTAGCATATAGAAAAAGTTTTTACCAGTAGACTCTGGAATTGCATTTGAGATATCTAGGTCAAAGGGGAGGGGTGGCTCCTATTCGATTTTTTTAAATGGACGAATAGAAAAAATGTTGGTGTTTGTATCAGTTTTTTGTTACTCCAATATTAAGATGTCATATGTTAAAAGATAGTAAAAGCAGCATCTCAGTTATGCTGGTGGCTCTCGGACTGATTTTGTTCTATATGATTATGATATATCAAAGGTGGATTAAATGCTATAAAAAAATTATTTAATTTTTTTCATCGAAATCTGTTTATTTGTAATTAAGATACATTTAAGAGTAAATTGGTTGTTGATATTGAAAATGTCCATTTATGCTGATAGATTCCTTGTTAAGTGATGTTAAGTGAATTGTGAATAGTATAAAAACATTTGAATGTATTTAATATTTTTAAATTAATTTATTTATTAAAATAAAATATTTTCTTTAACATAATATGCTATTATTGGTTGCACCTTAATTTTTTGGAGAAATTATAAAAATACGCATAATAGCATATATAGAGGTTGGTCATCGAAAATGGCATTTTTGTCGTCACTTTATAATCATATTTCTGGGATAGTTACATGGGCTACTCGCTTTATAAATGTTTATTCACACCAATTGATATGTGATTAATTGTTTTTTAAATTGAAAAATAAATAAGATATATGATTTCATTTTATATGTATAAAGATAAATAAACAAAAAAGTGTCCTCCCATATACGTAATAGGTATATTATTATAATATATTTTAATGTAATTTAAATTTATTAACGAGATTAAATGTAGTTTATTGTGGGAATTTTTTTTATTAATATTATAATACAATAAAAAAGACGCATACAAATTTATGCTGTAAAAGCTTTGCTGATATTCTTTTGTATAATTTTTTGTTTGTATAATTTTCTTAAATTGCTTTTTTAAATTTATCAGTACTTATTTTCTCATTTTAAAGTTCTATAAGCCGTACATACATATATACAATTAGAAATTTAAATTAAAGCATAAAGAACCCAAAGAATATAACGGTAAAAATTATTAAAAATAGTTAAATAATTTTGGATAAGGTTAAATAATGCAATTACAAAATTGTATCTTCTAAATAAAACAAGAATTTATTTACAATAATGACTTTTCAAATATTTAAATAATTCTATGGAGATATGATGGGTCTTTTGAATTGGATTATTTAACTATAGAAAATTTGAAGCTTAATTATAAATAGTCTTTGTTAAAAGCCGCATATGGAAAATGTTATGTTAAGTTTATCAAACATTTTTGATTTATGTTTTTATAAAAAGTTAAAGATATTGATGTTCCTTGTAATATTTTATTAAATTTCGTACGTTAATATATGGACATTACATTGAAATTAATAATAATATTGACATTTATTTAACACAATTTTATTGCAGTTATTTGTACAAAGATCACAAAGATCATTTTCAATTAAAATTTAGACAGATAATAATATAATATCATTTATTTCAATTATTATTAATAATAATATTTGTGTTATTACCAATAAAAGCTCCGTCGTCTATAAGATAATCCTGTTTAATGATTATGTCTTAAGTTGTCTAATATTAGCTTTTATAGAATAAACGTTACGAATAACAGCCGATTACATATTATATACTCTCAGCTATTTATTATGAAGGTGAGAATATATTTATATTTAATTTTCACAATAAAACTAATAAAAATTTAGTAAAAGTTTAAATACATATTATATTTTATTTATGCGAAATTAAAAGCTGACATTACAATTTAATAGAGTTACACATCGCAAATTTCATTTTAATGTACATTTAATGGACCCAAAATATCTTTAAAATTATTTAACAATAGCTAAAGAGGAGATACGATATGTTACATATCAATATTGTTATATATAAACAATAAATGTAGATGCAAACATAAAAATGCTTAACATTGCTGAATTGAATCAATATTGATTTTGTAGTTATCTCACTGAAGCAAAAAAAACTTAAAAAATTAAATTTTATCTCTAAAAAACCAGTTTAATATTTTTTTTTAATTCCGTTTATAATTATTAAAAAAAATCATCAAACACATATATATGTATAGTAGTAGGTATATGGACTTTAGGTTGGGCTGCGAAAGTTTTAAGATTGACATTATTATTTTTGATTTTGTATGTCACTAACACTTTCGATTTACAAATCTTCTTTAAATATTTATCATATTTATTTTATATACTGCGCGTGAGATATGCGGCGGGCGGGCGGTGTTTAGCAGAGGCGAATATTAAATATTAATTATGTTTATATGCTCGTTTAAAGTTTTTTTTTATTTTAATATTATTGAATATTTTATGCGATTTTCATAGATATTTTATTAATAATTTATATACTTTCATTTGACAGAAATTGGTTTTTGATTGTCGGATATAGAGGATGTTAAAATGTCTTCTTATAAAAAATTAGAGTAAAGCTCTGGAAAGAACTATTTTTTAAAGCTTCATGATAAATTGTTTCCAGTTCATAAATATAGATGTTTTAGTTATTGAAAAAGCAGGTGGAAAACCTATATATATTATAATCAATATCATTAAAAACAAGTTGATAATATTTAGTCACTTTTCAGCCGCAATAAAGGAATACATTAGACTTTGTTATAAATATCCTGTAAAATACAAATTAATTTTTAAAAATATTTTTTGAAAATTTAATTTAAAAAATTACTTTTCAGAAATAAAATTTTATTATTTTTCAATAATTTATATTATTTATAAACAATGTAACAATTCAATAAAATTTTTAGTAATTGATTTTTTACGACTTAAGTTATGCTTACCATTAATTAAGCATATAAAGTCTAATAAAATATAAACGTCTAATTAAATACAATTTAACAAATCATAAAATATTTACATTTTTTAATTAACCACAAACTTCATTATAATACGTATTGTGCTTTAAACGGAACTTTATAAAGCAAATCGTTTAAATTGAGTTTGGTCACAACTGTTTTAGGCGCTCCATGACCCGGTCGCCCCCATACAGAATCCAAAGTTTCAAAATGTTTTTGACTTGATTCGACGTCATTTTCTTTGTTAATCTAAAAATACGTGGATTATTTATTTAAGAAATGTAGTCAAAAGTATTGTCCAAACCTGTATCCTTCTTTCCTTTTGCCTAATCTGTCTGCATAATTCGTTGAGGTGTCCACTTTCTTGAAATCTATAATATATAATCTTAAGAATTTTATTATGTGCTAAATGGAAGTAGAATTTAATAAAGAATGAAAATGAATGAATTCGATTATGTTTAGAGATTTATTTACATTTAGACATTTTAAGCTTATTATTAAATATATACTTAAAGCATAATATATAGAGTGCAAATATGATGAAAAGCTTATCTTGAAAAGCTTTGTAATCTTAAATAATTTACTTATTAGCGTTGGGACATTTTGTCACATCTGTCGTCGATAAACTAGTTGGCCGTTGCAAAGCTCTTCGTCTCGCCAACAATGGAACCAATTCAACGCCACCGTTTATCATACACATTCGGGTTCGGGCATTTTTCTCATTTTCACAACCCTGTTTATTTTTCGCTTGCAGTTGCTGTTGCTTTTTCGAACATTGTCTGACAAAAGTCGACTGCTTTTCATTTTTTTGTTGCGAATCAACAGTTGGTTGATTTTCCGTTTGTTTCGACTTATTGTGAAATTTATACTTTCCATTTTCCGTGTCGGACACTTTATGTGAGGAAAATTTGGTGCCACAATTACAGCAACAATTTACGCAGCAACAACTTGGTAGGAAATTCTTATATTTTTGATCATCTTCGGTGCTCGTCGGTTCTTCTGCCGGTTCTTTAACTTCCGGATGGTCATCCATTATGTATTTGGCATTTGTTGCCAAGTCCAAATTTTGCAACATATTTTTATCGGTCCATCCCTTTAAGCAAAAATTAATTATAATTTGAATAAGCGTGAAAAAAATGTATACCATAGATTGCATAAATGATTGTCCAACATTTCTAGGGTCTCGCCAGGGCATACCGCCCGGTCCAGCTTTGCCCCAAGGATCGTGTTTAGCCTACAGATTATTGTATTAGAAAAATTCATGACAAAGTTCTAAAAGTAAGTTTTAAGCTCGACTAAGAAATTTACTGTGCAATGAATTTTTTCCGTCAGTTTTTAGTTAACAAAATATCTATACTGGGTGACATGACATAATATCATCAAGACATACGCCCAAAAGCTTAAACAAGCTTTTTTTCTATTTTTTTTTCTAATTTTAAAGCGGACATAGCAGCCAAAATATAAACCCATCGCAAAGATAATTCAAATATAGATATGTCTACACGGCTGTTTTGCCGCTACGTTTTATAACGTCTCCACGATCAAATT
>JANSTW010044212.1:0-13766 GCA_027564275.1 Diadocidia ferruginosa
GCTGATTTTCAAATAAATTTCCTGACAACACTTAAACTAAAGTTGGATTTCAATATACGCTGTTTTTCTCGCTGAACAAACGCTGTTCAGACGCTGGACGCCGGTTTGGTGTATAATCAACTTTATACATATGATATGAGTTTTTGTTCATATTATGAAGAAAAAAGGAATAATTTATATCGAATGGATACATAGTCAAATTAGTTTTGCTTAAATATTCCATTTCTTAGCGGAAAATTCAGTTATGGGTTTAGTGATTTCAGTTTTCTTTGAGTATCCTTATATAATTGAGATATATCGTTTATATTTATTATTTATTTATTTTACTTTTTTATTAATACATTTAAAAATATTTTAAAATTTTATTTTTCGATTTCTTTCACAAAATTTAAATGTTGTCGTTTCCACTTTATATATTTAAAAAAAACTATAAATATTTTTCTTTTTTCACAATATTTTTCATTTTTTCTCAAATCAAATTATAACTATATTTATATTATACTCTTTTTCAGTCTCTTTGCCAACAAAAAAATATTAAATGTTTATTTTTCTATATAATATATAAATAAAATGACTATAAAACAAAACTTTCAAAAAAACAAATTACACATAATTTTCCAAAAAAAAAAATATATACTTGAAAACAAAACTATATATAGGTATGTTGAACAGTGGAAAAAAGAATATTTTTAAATGAAAAGTTAAATTTATACAAACAGCAAACAAACCAATTGTGATACAAATTTATAAATATTACCATCAATATCTGTGTTTAAAAAAAAAACAACCAATAAACAAACACACACACACACCAAATACATATTTATACATCAAGTATATAAAACATCAAAATTTTCCATTAAATCTATTAAAGGTACAAAAACAACAAATATAAAATTAACTATTAAAAAAAATCACAAACAAATTTTCTTTATTCAGGCTTTTATGAAAACAAATAGATTTTTTAAATTTTTTAATAACTTTACTGAATGAACTATATACACACGCAGCTTTTATTGCTTCTGTTATAAGGCTTGATTCATTTTTATTTTATCTACAGACATTTTAGACTTGACAAAATTTTTTTGCGTAGTTCTTTTTTAATTGAAGAAATTCTATTTAAATATTGTAGAGCAGCTTTAGAAATTATATTAAGGAAAGTAAAATATTTTTGAAACAATATTGTAGAGATTTACTTTGTTTTAAGATTTTATAAATACTTTCTTAATTAATAAAATCAAATTTAAATTTGATTTTAAATTAAGTTCGTTTTAATATTTTATAATTTTTCTTAATTAATAAAATCAAATTTAAATTTAATTTTAAAATGAAATTTACTATTGTTTTAAAATTTTTAAGATAAACAATTTTCAGTGGAAAATCACGTTTAATTTGAATTAATTTTTACGTTAAATTATATTATACTATTGGATCAATTTTTTTTTAAATTAAATTAAATTGAAATTCATATGTTTAATAAAATTTACAAAAAAAAACAAATTTTAATAATGAGATTTAAAAGATGATAAAATTCACAAAAATCTTAAAATGCGAAAGTAAATTTTACAATATTACAGTCAATTGTATTCTATACTTTAAAACAAAATTAGTTTTTACTATATACGCTTTATGTTACAAAATCCTAAGTAATATTTTAAACGAAAAGAAACAGAAAATTTTTAAAATAATATTTTCCGAGAGAAAAGTTAATTAGATTCCTATATATAACATGAAAACAACAGAGTATTTCTATACTAAGCAATCGCTTATTTCATTTTCAGGTGGATTCTCATGAACGAAGATCTAGACGGGATATGTCCCCGCAAGGACGAAAGCGAGCATCGGCTATGGTAGCACGTGATTGTCGAACTGTGTCTGGTATCGGACAAAGTTATCATACAAATCAGGTATGTGAAGTGATTGAATTTGTTCTTCTAAATATTTGTTGTTTATGTCTGCAGAAATTCGAATTTAATTTGATAGTAAATTTTATGTAAACCAGTGCAAGAACACAAAAGAGGATTCAGTATTTCGATGAATATTTTTTATTTTCTCTGAGTTTGTCGATCGTGCAAACACTATACTATTATTTTTACAATAAATTTTTTGCAGAAAACTTCTGTAAAACTTAACATTGTGCGGCTTATATATGCAGTTCAGTATACTAGATATTTTGGTAACTGAAAACTGAAAAAAATATTTTATAGTTATAAATTAAACCCTAGCTAGTTCTGAGCCTCCTTTTGATAAAATAGTAAATAGCTAAGGTTTGTGTGAAACAAATTAAAATTTGTTTTTTAAATATAATTCAAACCTTTTTCGACAGATTTAATAATTCACTTATTTGATTAAAAGTCAGTTGCTTGGAGTATTTCAATTTAAAAGGTCGCTTCAATGCGTTGCAAAAAATGTAGGGCTCTGAAGTAGGAGTTTTACCCTAAGTCTTAAATTAAAATTAAATTTAAATATTGAAATATTTATCGAACAATTTTATTTAAACAAAATTTGTCGCAAGAATTATTTCTCAATATATATACTGCGGTATCTAGTGCATACTATTGCACGATTTACTAAATGCAACTCTTAGATCGAAAATTATCTTCGTATTAAATTCTGCATCAATATAGTTTATTTTAAGTTTGCAATATTTGACATAGAATAATTTTTAGCAAAACGTAATACCTCCAAGAAACGGTACAATGACATTAAATCAAAGAAGTCATTCGGCCGCACCCAGTGAAAATTATCGTAGTAATAGTCCTAGAAGAGGTTCATTATCACCGCCTGATGATCGATATAGTGAATATCCAGTTCTTCCAATACAACCACAATACGGTGGATCTCGTTTTCAATCAAGATCAGCAACAGCTACTCCGACCGGTTCGCCAAAGAAACGACAACTGCCTCAAGTTCCACAAACATCGAGTAGTCGTTCAGCATTACGAGAACGCTTAGTAGACTTTGAAGAACGAGGTGTTGGACGTTTTAGTAGACATAGAGCCCGTCAACCACATCATCAGCATCAGCAAACATATCGAAGTACTGGAATGGGTGGATGGGAACGACATTATGCTGGATTATCAGATAGTGATTTAACAATGCATTCATTAGAACCACGTATTAGACCTAGACATTCATTATCACCAGACAAAGACTTTATGGGAGATTTTGGTGATTCAGATATGGAATCAGTAGTTAGTGTTACCTCAAGTGCATTTTCAACACAATCAGAACGTCCTCGTGGATCAAGAGGATTAAGGTATGATATTTTTTGTTTGTTAATTTGTGGTGTTCAAAGATTAATTTATATTTTCAAAAAATTATTATTTTATTTAAATTATATAAAAAAAAGAAAAAATCAACACCGAAGTTTACCATCAAAGGTGAAATCAAAATCGATTAAAATGTCGACAAATCGTCCTGTCCTACCCGACATACCAATCCTATCGGAAATTAAACAAAAAACTAATAAAATTTCGAAATTACCACCAGTGCCAGTAAATTCCACAATTCAATTACCCACAGTCCATCGACCAAATGTATTTAAAAGTAGTTCATTTTGTAGTTCATACGTATCTAATAATAATTGTCAACCGCCATTTATACAAAGTATTGATCCTATAAATAATGTTTATTATAGTCAACAATTTGAAACAAATCCTGATACATCAGTATATCCATCAGCATCAGCACTTGAATTAAACAGTATAACCGACGAATTATTAAATGTTGCGTATCCTACAGTTAATCAAAATCAATTTATCTCAAGTGAGACATCATTTCCGGAACACATTGATCCAATGACTATGTCAATGCCCGATCAAAGAATGTTTTCTCAATTTCAAAATGTACATTCTTTGGCAAATCCAAATTATGATCAAACTATGTCAAATTCTATGTACTTAAATCAATATCAGCCACAATTTCCATCCGAAAATTCATATCAACATTTTTCAAACACAATACCAATGTCAAAATCAATAGTCGTTTCTGAATCATTGAAAGCATTAAGTGCCGGCATTCCCGTAGCCGCTAAACATTTAGATCAATATACTGTAGAAAATAATGAGCCAACAAATTCTAGAAATACTTCAAAACATCTTGTACGAAATAATGTAACTAAATCTCATTCGTCGGCGGACAGAATGTTCGCCATTGAGTATGACTCGGATGCGGGTTGTCGAACTAGGTCTGTTCGAAGACTTTCCAATAATTCAATGGCCAAATCTTTAAACTTACAAACCAAAAATTTGGATAAAAATAGTTTATCGTTGGACATTGTTAAAGACTATGATTTGCAATATTACTCAGATTCTGATGCTGAGATTGTAGAGATTTTTCAAAAATCCAAGACTGATGATGCTTCCAAGAGTGGCAGAAGAAATCGGCATCGTAAAAGAAGTCAGTCTCAATTTCAGTCACAACCTAATATTTCTTTACGAAATGAAAGATCTTTTCAAAATATTGATTCTCGCTCTGAAAGTCGTAATTTGAAAAGCAAAAGCTTTTATAATAGTGGTGAGTCAATTAAAGCCATAATTGACGATGTCCGAGCAGTTTTACTGCGTGAACCCATTCAGAGTAAGTATCTTAGTGATGAAAGCATTAACAAGATGAGAATGTCTCAAAACAGTTTAAATCAACGGCGTAATAAACGTAAAGAGATTATTGAAGGCAAAACACATTTTCACAAGAGTACTTCGAACAAAACTGTTTCTGACAAAAGTGGCCAATTAAGAAAAGATGATAAGAAATTTATACAAAATAAGGACAATTTAAAATCTAAACAAAATGTATTTACCAAATGTCGTTCGTACAGTAATAGTACGAAATCTGACGACGATAGTGGTTCTGATGATGTTTTCGAAGTGCCGAAAGAAAGACAAACCAACAATCCCCGTTTCACAAAACGTCGCAGTAGTAGTTTGGATGCTTTGAATTCCATTGAATTATTCAATCTTAAATATAATTCTGCTCAAAATCGTAGTTCTGTCAGTATAAATAATAAGCCAGAATATTTTGAGTATTTAAAATCTCCCGTATCACCTGACTGTAGTAGTAGTGCTCCTAGTAGTGTTGCTAATTATGCTTCTAATTTTTCAAATGCTCATGGTATTGCTCTTTTGCGAACAACTCCGAAACGAACTTCACTAAAAAAATCTACAACCGCTAAATCCACCTCATCAAATTCAATTGTCGCTCAACAAACAACAAACAACCCAAAATCGTCAACATCATCTGCAAACAAATCTAAAAATAGTAGTGATTATGATGTACGAGACCGGGGACGTGGAAGAAATGGTAATGGTAATGGCAGAGAACAATATCGTGATAGTAGTCGATACAGTAGCCGTGACCGTGATCCAGATCGGAATTTAAGTGATCGAGAACAAAGAGATCCACCACACAGAGGTTCCCTGGCTCGAAGTTTATCGAACGCTGATGGAACGCAGGATGATAAAGTTGGTAAGTTTGTTTTTTTTATTCTATTCTTTAAATTAATTTTAATTCTGTTAAAATAAATGTAAATATTTAAAAACAGGCTAATTAGTCTAATTCAAAGCAAAGCTATTCTCAAATAAATTAATGATAATAATAGATTTGCCTTGAATTAGACCGATTAGCCTGATTTTAAATATTTACATAACTATTTCAACGGTCGGAAAATAGTAAAATTATTCGTTATACGCAGTTTATATTTTATTTTATAAAATCTCGACCAACTAAAGTTTTAATTTAAATCTAATTCCTATGTAGGTAGTAAGAAATTACAATTTGTGAAGATTACTTCAAATAATAACTATTACAACTGCGAAATAAGGTTTAAATTTTTAAATTTAAAATTATATTTTCTAATTTTGAAAGGAATATATTTTGTTATTTCGGCGAATTGACAAGAAAATATAAATACTAAAGGTTCGTTTCCTGAAGTCTTTCGTTTAAAAAATGCCTACATACCAGTATAGAGCGAACTATCCCGTAAGGCTTTTTCTCTTCTTGTTAGTGAATTGTTGTCGTTCGTTTCCTGAAGTCTTTCGTTTAAAAAATGCCTAAATACCAGTAGAGCGAACTATCCTGTAAGGCTTTTTCTCTTCTTGTTAGTGAATTGTTGTCGTCTTCCGATAACAAAATGTATTACGACTTTTGGGGGAGACGGCTCCTTTCGGCGGGGGCGGGGTTTAAAGTTTATATGCAAAAGTTTTAAAATTCAATTTTTTTTATCTAAAAACTATACAGAATGTAATGGTGGATAAAATAAAAAAAACTTATAGTTTAAATTTACCCATTTTCCAAAATGGGAGTTAAGCTTAACGTTTGTATGAAAAATATCAAAAATAAATATTTATATTGTTGTGTGATATTAAATGAAAGATATTGACATCATCATCATTCATCATCATCTTCTTGTCCTTTACTCCTAGAAGTGGGAGCAAAGGGCATCCAATGTTCGCCATCGCACTTGACAAGAGCTACAATTTTAGTTTTAAGGGTTTTAGGTCATCATTCGGCCTTCAGCTCCTAGACTTGCAAATATGCTTTTTCTTCTTAGAAATTCCTAAAACCCAACTATAGGCTGAATAGAGAATGATGGACTCAAACTCTTAGAACTAAAGTGGTAGCTCTTGTCAAGACGTTTCATACATACTTTAAACCCTGCCCATGCGGAAAGGGGGTTTTTCCCCTAAAAGTCGTATTAAATTTTTTTTATCGGAGGATAATTCTTTACAGAATAGGATGGTTGGGGTCATGTATAGAGGATATTCGCTCTCCTGCACTTTCGCCTTTAATTTATGACAAATTGTAAAATTGACGTAACCCATAAAGAGAAAGTTTTTTTTACCAGTAAACGGATTTTATCAAATTTAAGTAAGAGTTAGTTGTTAGTGGTCGTAGTATATGTTATATTCAGTACTATATAGTATACACAGCATTGAAACCAATCTATATTTCGGGTAAATAGTTAAAATAAATATTACTAAAGGTTCGTGTCCTCAAGTCTTTCGTTTCAAAAAATATTTTGGATTTTGCTCAATATTTTTAACGAATACCAGCGTAATTGAAGATGGCTTCAATATATAAAACAAGAAATAAATAACTTCTTTGTTAAATTGGATTTTGTAATTTTTCGATTTTTTTTATGCGAGATGGCAGTTTTCCATACAATTGTCTAATGTCTTGTTTCTTAACTTCTTCCTTGCCCATAACATAATAAAATTTTGTAAAATTTTCTGTATTGGCAAGAATAGTATAGCTATGAAATAACCAAAATAAATCGTACTATTCGGTAAAATATTAATATAAAAGGTTCGTTGCTTGAAGTCTTTCGTTTACTACTATAGACTTTCGGTTTTTCTTATTAGGGTTTTCTTGCGGTTAATTTATAATTATTATTTGATAGAAATTTAAACGAATGGAGAGTATGTTATTAAAGTTAAAATAATAATAATAATTATCCAATTATAATGTTCAATACTTAGAAATTCCAGATTTATTAAAATATTTATTTAATTTGTTAATTTGTAGAGAAATTCAAACTCTTAGAAATACTAAATACAATGAAATAGACTAAGAAATTTTATTTTCTTATATTATATTAACAAAAAAAAGGTACATTTGTTATTCAAAATATTTCGAAAACTTGCAGATGGAAGCTTAAGTGATACTGCCGTTATTGGTTTACAAGGTGCTGATTTATCTAGACGAAAACAACCGGTCGATCAAAGATCACCGAAAAGTGAAACGACCCCTAGCCGTGAGCGTGAACGTTTCGGAACCGGAATGGGTAAAAAAAGTAGTTCTACATCACAATTGTCCGCAACAGGTATCAATATTATTTCATATTTACATTTTTTTATTTGAATACACAGAAAGATATGTCGAAAAAATACAATTTACCTTTTCCAACATTTTTTCAAATCCTTAAAATGAAAATATATTCACAAACATTATAAATACATAAATCCTCGATAAATATAAACGCATTCAATATTTTATATCCTTTCATATAAGTTTTTTAGTTAATTTTGTCTTTTTGTTGTTTGATATTTTTAAAATAATTTTTCTAAATGTACACTATATATACAATAATAAAGGTCGAAAAAGACGAATGGGTTTCGGCAAAAAGGGTAAGAATTCCTTTACGGTGCACCGAAGCGAAGAAATACTGCCGGGCGAAATGCGAGGAGGCCTTTCACGAGGTTCTTCGGCATCAAGCGATGGCGAAGGAAGTGGTGGTGATGGTGACAGGTTCGAGAGATTTAGCAATTTATTCATAATTTAGAAATTATCCATATAGAATTTGTTACATCGAAATCATGTTTTAGTTAAATTGTTCATTGGCGCAATAACATTATTGGAATTTATTATACATAATTATGTTATGTATACAAAAACTGTCTTAACACACTAAAATATCATTAGACATTTCCGAGAATTAATAAAAGCGTGAAAAAAGAAAACAGGGAGACATAGAAGCGTTGTATAGCTTCTTTAATATGTTTATATTTTTTATATGCTTAGCCAGAGTGTAATGAAAAATAGTAGTAGTGGTTTTTGGTTTTTGTAATATTTTTTTTCTTTTAATTTACTATGGGCGGTGTAAATATATATAAATTATGTTTTCAATATTTTAGAGCTAGATTTTACAATATTTTTTTTATAATATAGAAATAATTTGCACGTAATTACATTTTAGAGTTAATATATAAGTAAATGATTTTGTGAAAGTTTTCACAATTAAAATGATAATATTTGTAAATGTATACTTGATAAAAGGTATTTTTAATGGTTTCAGCTTTATTGATATATTATATATGTTAAACGAAAAATATTTTTTTAAGTTTCAAAAAGTTTTAAAGATCTTACACGAAAAAGAAAAAAAATGTATTTCATTTTTTGTGCTTTTAAGCTGACCGTGGGTTTTGATATATAGTGTTATTTGACGTCGCCAAAATTTCCTCTATATAAATGTATGCGGATTTAATATTCTTTGTTTATATATGTTTTAAAAAATTATTAATTATTTGATGGTTTCACTGTTAAAGCTTCTGTATATATATATAATTTTTGTTTTGTAAATTTTCAATCAAAGATAGGTATATAGAGTGTAACACTTTATACATAACATGTACTGATGAAGTAGGGATAAGCTGAGATAGACATAATATATTGAAGAATTGTAAACCAAATTTAATACAGGTATACAATATCAAAAGAATATACAATAAAAAACAATTCGGATCAATTATTAAAATATAAAGTTTGTATAAGGATAGTTTCTATAAAATATTCAGAATTAATCAGTAATGAGGACGGTTACGTCTACTAAAAAAATTATGTAATAGAAATATATAATTATATCCTTTTGGATCTATACAAATATACAAATAAATTATTATGCACATGCAGGGTGATTCAATTAAGGATGCGTTCCCGTTATAGGGTGAGTATATGTAAATTAAAGAATTTGCTGCTGCTCACCGAAAAAATTAACATATTTGCTGCTCCTCGAACAAAAATTTCAAATTTATAAAAATAGAGCAACAAAACAAGGCAGTATAAAAAATTGGCAAATGGCAACCTATATAATTTATCAGATAGGATAATAATTTCTTTTTTAAGGCAAAGGCAAGACCGCTAACAATATTATTAACATAATTTGTAGTTTTTACGGTCGTTTTTGATGATATAAATATGATTTTTTGGTCGAGAGCCTGTCTAAAATCATATTTATATTATTATTAACACAACAAGCATCCTTGAGCAAAAAGTATATATGCTTTTTATAATCAAAGAAATTAAGCGGCGCTTCTTAATATATTCTGATTGAAATCATATATTGCTATTGTTATGGGTGACATGAATGCGAATTGAGAAACTGCGTGTGTGGTGGGAAGACACGGAACTGGAAACTTGAACAAAAATGGTGACATTTTTGTGGAAATATGAATAAATAACAACTAACATTATCATAGTTGGCAAAATGTTTCCCCAACTCAATTTTCATCAAGTAACATAAGGTCTCTAAAGATGGCAGAACACATAATCAAATTGACCACATCATTATAAGCCAAGGTGGAAAAATCGATCTCTGAAACCGCAGGAGCGGCGATGTGACAATCATATTTTGTTCGGCACAAATCGCAATAGGCTGGCTGCAAATATCCCAAATGTACCAAGAACTCCAGAAAAATTTAAGGTTGCCCTGGTATAAAATGATGTTTTTGCTTCAAAGACAACCTCAGAGATACGCTACTGAAACATTTATAAAAACATCAATTAATGATTCAGTTCCTAGACGTGCAAAAATCCAACCCGTCATAAAAAGAACCTAGAGTGCTGACAACATCTCAGCTGAAATATTAAGTATGAACATTTTATGAAATTCCGCTTGGACAGAAGGCCTTATTATTAAACTGCTGAAGTAAGACGACTTCAGATCTTGAGATAATTGGCGTGGAATAACATTATTTGTTGAATACGATTAATAAAGTTATATCAATAATTATCTATGACAGACTGTCCAGTTTGGATTAAAAAGAACAGTTTTAGACTTGGTCGATCATGTGTTGACTCATGACCATATAAAAACGATTTGATCGCAGATTAATCAGTGGAGTGGCATTCACCGCTTCAACAGTTTGGATAGAGATATGATCATGATGTGGACAAAACTGATCAGCAATGATATTCCTGAAAAAAGAAAAAAAAACACAAATAAAATGAGTGCGTAAGTCCCTGCTTAAACTAATAAACCGCTTAAAAGAAAACATATGGCATCGAAAAATGTATTTTAATAAAAAGCAGCCCTGGTTTTTATTTCTTAGAAGGACAATATTAAATCCAGAGTCCAGATAATGTAATATAAACCACACCAATTACAATACACATTCAATTTCGATGTCACGGCATGTTCAAGAATTAAATAATGTGGATATATTTTTGCTGCTGGCAAATTTAAAAGCTCGCTGCTGCTACCGCTGCCAAGCGAGATTTTGGAGCTTGCTGCTGCTGCTTCCAGTAGCATGATGTTTTATGTTGCTGCGTCTCGTCGCTGCATTCGCTTCAGAGTCTGAGATGAGCCATTGACAGCAATTGTATACATCTTTATTGCTTTTTTGGAATGTAAATTAAATTTTTCATAAACCCTAACGTCACTCTTTCTTTATTCTAACAAAACTAAAATGTATTGAATAAAATATAACTTTTCTAAAATTTTTGTTTCAATTATCATTATTTAAGCAATTATATTATTAGCCAATATTTCAATTTCTGACAAATATTGACATACACTGGAGAAAAAAGGTACAGAATTAGCATATTTTTGAAAATTTTGATATAAATACCCGCGCAGCAGCACCAGTATTTCCATAAAAATAACAATTTCATTTGTATCGTGATCTTATATAAAATATAGAAAAAGTATTAGGTATTAGTTAGTATGAAAGTCTTATTGTTTGTTGTATTTATTGTTCTGATAAATTTGTGTCAGGTATGAGTATTTAATTATGAACAAGTTATAGCTCAAAAATAGTAATTTGTATTTCGTTTTTGCAGGGATTTAATAGCACAAATGTACAAGGTGGTAATTCATTTGGAGGAAGTTTAGGTTCAAATGCATTCAATCGAGGTACATTTACTGGTAAACAGCAAAATGGAGGCATATTCGGTGTGGGCATTGCGCAATCTACTGAAGCAAAACCTGTTAAACCAGCTTCACCACCTGCAGTGAGACCGCCACCGCCTCCACAACCTCCACAACCTCCACCAGCTCCACTTCCACCACAGCCTCAACCACCTTTGATTAGACCTACACTTCCTCCTGTATAAATTGTATAATACAACAAGTTAATAAAAAAACGGTTATAATAAAAAAACGGTTATAATAAAAAAAACACGAGTAATATAATAAATAAAAATTGTAATTTTTTTTTATTTTCCATAATTGACTTATAAACATAAATAAAAACTAATAAAATTATAAATTGATTATACTATTATAATTATTATAATCGATACACGAAGAAATCAAACAAATATAAATAAATTAAAATGTTTGTAAGCATTTCTTTATTGTTGGCCAGGGAGCCTAACTTAAGTTAACACCATGTAAGCAATTTACATTTTTGTGCTTCACTACTTCTAACACCAGTATTTCTTCTTCATATATTTTTTTATGTAAAAAGTACTATAGCCTTGGTCACAATGGTAAAATAGTTGGGCACTCGAGAAAAGGTTCTTAAGAATTTAAGACACATGAAAATTTTACTAATACAATTTTTCTTAAATGTGTACTAAATTTATGATAAAGGACAGTAAGTTAAGATTTTTATAAAATTGAAGGTGAGATTTTTGTCCTCAAAGAGAAAATGGGTCTCTTATACATTTTTTTTAATTAAAAAAAAAATACATATTTTCTGAATAGAAAGTTAATTCTTTCTTTTTTTTGCTCCCATAAGATTATTTCCTGGATCGAGTCAAGAAGTTCAATTTTTAGTATAGTTTTGATCGGGAGAAGTTTTTTAACCTATAATGCTTAAATTTAAGATATATATCAAATTAAAAACGCAGTTATTATTCTAACTCGAGTTGAATATTTTTTTTTAAATTAAAACTTTGAAGGACACCGCAAATGTCGCATGGCAGATGTGTCTATAATTAAAAATAAATTTTATCTTATGATATTTGATAAATAAATAGCTTAAGAAACAGCAGATGTCTATATATTTATAGTAATTTTAGCAAAAAGAAAATAATTACAAAGCTGTTCAAATTTTGTACACCTATTATTTAGATTTATTAGCTTATAATCGCAAATAATGTACGAAAATATAACGTTTTGGGTACACGTGTGACGCGTTGCATCTCTACTAAATTAAGTAAAGTCGCAATTTATTTTCGAATTTATATAATGATGAGTGATGATGTTATTGCGATAATAATTGTATAACCTAAATATTGATTTTGTTTGAATAATATTTGAATGTTTGCCTATATATTGTATATATTTGATGAAATATTGCATTTTATTGAGAGGAAAATATAAATAAAAAACAATTTTTTTGTGAAATTGTCTGTTATATAATCTGTAAATAAGAAAATTCTACAAAGAAATGTTTTTTATTGATAATTTTGAAACACTTGTAAAGCTGCGTGATCCAATTAGTATGGACTTAATACTTAGTTTTCTCATTCCATATATGATTATTTGACTCAATATGCATCTCATCAGCATAAATGGACATTGGAGTGGACATTTACAACATGATATTATTTTTATTTTGTTGTTTTTGAGCCTAATACCTGGTGATATGATTTCTGCTTATAACTTCGATAATATCAAAAACAAACAGATTTTAAATCTGTGCTTGCTAATGGCAATTCATCATCTTATTTTTTTCCCCTCATAATTTTGCTTCTTTAATTTCTGTCTATATTTAATACTATTTAAAAAAATTGCCATAAGTTTACATAGGCATAAAATATATATAAAACATACGCCATTCGATGAATCATCATCATCATCGTGTCCTTTACCCCAAGGCAAGATAGCATAAGGATTATTCTATGCTTTTTTCTGTTGATATCATGGTTTTTATTTACAACCTGATGGTCAAATCAAAGGTGCAGCGTTGTCAGCAACTCATACTAGCCATATTATTTTGGTGATCGCTAGTGGCGCGAGTTTTGGTGTGGGAGTCTGGTGATATTCCATCTATGTTTACGGAAGGCCTTATCTTAAAATTGCCGAAAAAAGGTGACCTTAG
>JANSTW010044223.1:0-13766 GCA_027564275.1 Diadocidia ferruginosa
GAACTTCAAAATTATTTTAGTACAAAAAAGATCGTCTTATAATGCTTGGAAATAATGAACAAAATTAAAAATAAATAAATAAAGTTTCAATAAAAAATAAATTTACTGCGAAGAAATTACATTATCATCAGTTATGTTATAGAATATTTCTTAAAGGCAATAATGATTACTAAAGATACTTTTTAATAGAATATATTTTTATTACAAAATCTTTTTTTAACTACAACAAAACCAATTATTTTTATTTAAATCCTCTTTGAAAATTTGTTTCTCAAAACCTTAAACTTAATTAATTTTTCTAGTTAAATCTATTGAATTGAACGACGTTAGCTTAGTTATGGTAGATTTGAGTTCTTGTATTTCTAATTCCAATTCGACATTTTTTTTTCGTAATTGAATTACTTCTAGGTTTTCATCGCCGGTTTTATAGGAAGTTTGACTCATTGTTTGCTTTAAAGAATAATCTTCACTTTTTCTATTAATATTATTTATACTTTTTTTAACATCTTTATTAATGCTTTCAGAAGATTGAGAACAAACTTCAATTTCTTTGACTTTAATTATTGATTCCTCCATTTTATTAATTTTTAAAGAACATTTCTCATCGGTTATCTTAACACGTAAACATGATGTAGTTTCTAAATTATCAACACTATCAGCAGCAAAGTTTTTACTTAATCGGTAATTTGCAGCGCAACGTCGAAATTCTGTTAAAAGTTTTGCTGCTGTAAATCGAAGATTTGGCTCAACCGGAATCATTCTTTCAATAAGTAGGCTGATTTCCGGCCAAAGAAAACGGAACTTCTCACTTGTTTGAGCACTCTCACGTAACGCAGTAAGAGTAATAATCCTTTCCATAGTTGTAGAAAAAATGTGAAATAATTCGTAAAAGACAATTCCAGAACTGTAAACATCAACCTTAAATTCCTTTTAATTAGTGAAAACACAAGTTGCAATAAAAGTTTAACTACAAATTAAAAAAACATTGGCTTATTAAAAAATAAAAGCAAATGTTATATCAATTATAAAATTAGGCAAGAAATTTGTTGAAAAAATGAATTGATAGTTTACCAAAGGTCCATAATTTTGAGATCTAATTTGTTCCGGAGCCGCATATAATGCCGTTCCAATTCCGCCGGTCAGTTTTGATGATTTTAAAACATTTACACGACAAATGTTACGAATTGAAGCAAATGCTTCATCATTTTCACATCCAAGGCAAGTCGCTTCCCGTGTCAAGCCAAAGTCTCCTAATAATGCATATGTTCGACCATTAAAGCGTTTTAATAGTACATTGCTTGGCTAAACTTATTTATTAACACTTTAAGAAAAAAATTTTCAAAGAAATACTTTAATATCACGATGAATAAGGCCATTTTTATGAAGAAAATCAACAGCAGACAAAAGCCCTAAAGCAATCGTTTCATTAAATTCCATATTAAATTTACATCTTTCCTGTAAGTATTTTTCTAAAGTAGAACCACAAAGTTCCATTTGAATATAAAGCACGGGAACACCAAACTAAAGACATTTAAATTAACAAACTTTTATAACTTAATTTTTTGTTTAATAGCTAATAAAAAAATACTAGTTTTGTATTTAATAAAAAAAACATACATCAATAAAGTCTCTTCTTTGCGTATTTGTTACTAACCGGTTTGACAAAAATGTTGGTGAAGATGAAGATTTTTTTATTTCTTCTAATTTTTTTTGGCTTTTATTCAAGTTATCATTTTCATTAAAAGCGGTTAAAGCAGCACAATTTGTTGAATCTAAGTCATCGTTTTTTTCATCGTTTAAGGAAAATTTAACGCTATTAGTAGTAAAATCACCGTCGCCAAATGATGTGGACACAAACTCTATTTCAGAATATATCGTCTTTTCAACTTATAAAGGTTTTAATTTAATTTAAAAAATGTATAAATTAACTTTAAATAAACATTAGAAAGTCCAAAAAATATAATAATCTCAAAACACTAATTATTTTCAATTTTTTTTTAAAAACAAGTCAAAGTTTACTCATTTTGTTTAATAAAGAAACATTAAATTACTTGAAGTGTTATGATAATCATCAGCAATTGAAAGAAAATCTTGTTGAACTGAATCATTAGAACTCATTGAGCACTGGCGCCAAAACTTGCTATTCCCAAAAACATTTTTGTTTGGCATAGAGCTTTGAGAAGAGTTTACTGAACTAACACTTTCAACTTCCGAATGTAATTCCAAACTCTTCTGAGATATTTTACATACTTTTCTAAAAATTTTTTTTATTAAATTAAAGCCTTAATAAAAAAAGATATTTCAATTTTAAAAAGCCAAAGTAGAATTATAATACTACATTTTTTTTAATTAAGATTTACTTTTTTTGCATATAAACGTTAGACAATGATTGCTGAATAGAAGATAATGAGTTAGTTTGATGCCTAAGAGCTCCAGTCGTCCTAATTGAAGTTGATATTGTTGGTTCAAACTCAATCCATGCGTTGTGATAGCGTACAACGTGTTCACTTTGCAAACTTGCATGATAGCGACACTCCAAAAGCATCTAAAAATAAAGTTTAAAATTTAGAATGTAAAATTATCATGTTCTAAATTTAACCTGCTAATAATAATAATAACAATAAAAATAAATTTTTTAAAGGCAAATTAGCTAAAACAAACTTTAGCAAACGAATCAGAAGATTTATTAAAACGAATTTGTTTGACTGCATATAATTGATTATCAATTAAAGATCGGACCTAAAAATGTCTTTCAAATTAGCGTTATAAATATCATTAAAAGATCACCTTAAAAACTTTTCCAAAACCACCAGATCCAATTAATGCAAGTTCTTCAAAGTCACTTAAATATCGACTATTTACAAGTGAAAGGCTATTGAGTGAAATGCTAAATAATCTAATATAAACTACTTCAATAAAAGTATATAATTTAATTTGAGCAGTTTTATAGCTTATTTTTAGAAACTATTTTTTATTTCTCGAATATTAATTTAAAAAACTAACAAAGAATCAATGTTTGGTGAAAGATTAATTGAAGAGCTTTGCTGACATGCTTGAATAACAAACTTTGAAATAAGCAATGAAAGTGGACGTCGCGTTGAAGAAAAAGTGTCATTAAAATAATCCAAAGACACAATTTGCAGACGATGCATTACATCAGCAATTTCTGTAAATTATAGTCCAAAAGTAGGTTTAGTGAAAAAAACTAATAAAGTCAAATCTTAATTATTCCTAAATAATTGCAAAAATCAATTTTAACTACTATCAATAATTTTGTCAACAAGATATTAAACAATGCAAAAAAATTTTAAAACAAACATTAGCAATTAATCACAGTAAAAAAATTTATTTGTATCTAAGGTCTTACTCTTAAAATACGCTTCAAAACCTTAAAGTACAAAAAAAAGTTGAAATAAATACCTTTTTGAGCAGTTTTGCGTTTAGATTTTGGTACAAAGGCAACAATGCTGTCAACCAAAAAAGCACAAACCAATTGACTTAAATTTGATGCACGTCCTCCAAAATTACAAAAAGATGAAGAATTATCTTCAATAAGTTGAATAGAAGTAGGACCCGCCAAGGCTATTGCATTTTCCGTTGATGACACTCCAGCCTTACTAGAATCGTCATAAAATGCTTAAAGAAACTTTATTTAAAAAAATAAAAATATTCGTATCAAATTTTAGTTTAAAATCAAAAATTTCAATTTCATCAGTAAGTAGAAAATACAACTAAGAACAATTAACCTTTCTAATCAATTTATTGGCTTAAAAAAATAAAAAATTAATACGATCCCACTTGAAGGTGGTAATTTTTGAAGGCCATTAACGCTGTAATCACAGCCACTAGAAGTCATTTTATTCCATTCCTCAAAATCTGTTTCCGAAACAGTCGTAAAAAGTTTGTTCTTTGCCAGTTTCACGTTGTCCATAAACAGGAAAAATACCCGAAACCAATCTTTAAAAAGTTATATTAAAAAAATTTTTATTTAATTTTTTGTAGAAAAAATCCTTAAGACATTTATTTTATATTATAATAATTTCCAGTTTAAATAATTTTTATTTAATTGAGTAAGAGAAACTCATTTAAACCAAAAAATTCAAAATTTATATAATTATTTATTACTGCTTTAATAATCAACAAAACGATAACCAATAAAAAAGTGATATGTATTAAATAAATTTTTCCTTACAAAATAAAAATTGTATTAAACTGCCAATGACTTAACAAATTACTTTTTTGTCAACAATTTTTCAGTTGTTTTTGCCTATTAAAAACAAATTTATCGACCAAAAAAAAATCCATAAAAAAAATTTTTTTAAACGGTACTTAGCACAGAACAAAATTTAAAACTATGAAAATAAGATATAAACGCCCTTAAAAATTAATCGTTCTTGATTATCATAAAACTAATAATCACAAGATCCGTCTTTCCATCCATCATACCACCTTTCCATAACGCGATTACAATCAAACACTTTTTTACCTAGCTTAACGTTTACCCTAAAAGATTGAAATATTAAAGTAAAAGTTTTAAAAGTATAACAATAGAGGATAAATATGTATACAAAAAGAATTAACCTGTTATGCATATCACACATCCATTTGGAAAAACAGTCACGACTTTCAAGTTTTGGTGGATTGTCTTTCAGGTCTTTACGAAAATCTTCGGCGCATGGTGGACATGGATATGTCTAAAAATAAGAAATACTGTAAGCAAAGGCATTCCTATAGAACTTGAAACTCTCTGAGCTCTGGTTCGCCGCAAGTAGAAAAAAAAACAAACGAATTAAAAAATTCACTCATTTTTTTTTATAAGATATTTTTTCAATTCCGATAAAAAATACCATTGACAAATATTTTAACATATTTCTCATAAAATCGCGCTCCTCTTGGCTTGGCACTTCTGAATAATAAACAGACATTGTGTGAAGAAGATTCCACGTTGACCGTCCCAATTCATCCTTGTCAATTGGACAGTCTGTCCGTCTAAGGTTATTTACAGATTCTTGTTCAGAATTATTAACGTTATCGGTTTCACCAGAAGTACTAGCAAATTGTTTTTCTTTATTTTCCAAATTATTTTCTTTTTCACATTCATTATTTCCATTAGATTGTTTTTTTGCGATAATTCGTTTACCCAAACGCATCATTTCTTCAGCACTAGTGCACGCTTTACATGGCCGGCCATTATGAAAGCCAGAATAGTCCATTTTTCTAGATAAAACATAAGCCTTCAAAATATTTTTACCTCTTTTTCAAAAAAATATTAACATAAAATAAAAAAAAAAGCCAATCAAATAGGCATAAATTAAAAATATACATTAATTTGCTTCTCTACTTGTAACAGTTAGTTTTTAAAAAACGATTTTTGCTATACATAAACCATTCAACTTTAATTATTGGATTTTTTAGTCATCTAATCAAATTATGCTACGCTAAAATAATTTCAATAATCTTTCGCAAGACCAAAAATAAACTTAAATTTTTTTAAATATTTTTCTGGAGAAAAATTACCAAATTTCAATGTAGATGAAAGAATTTTTTAAAGATTTATTTTAAAAAATATTATGATTATTTTTTTGCAATAAAACATTATATGTATTTATTATTAAATATAGACTCTGAAATAACAAAAAAATTAAACTTAAAAATCCTTGTACAAAGTAGTTCAAAAAAATTGTAAAGTAAAGATGATTGTAACGTATTACACATCGCTAAAAAAATCTTTTAGATTACAAAATTTTAATCGAAACTTTTTGTACATGATACAATTATAAGAAAACAGAAAATTAAAAACCCTTTTTTGTAAATAACTTATTTTAATAAAGTAAATTAACAAACAAAAGCACCTTTAATAATAAGATAAAGTCACACACTTCATAATAAACCATCTATTATTAATCATTAAAGACAAAAAATTTAAAAATAAGACAAATACCGAAATAATGACAAACAATAGTCACAAAAGAAAAAAAATTAAAGCAATACATGTACTTTACACAAAGTTGAAGGACCGATAATAATTTTTTTTATAACCAAATAATAAAAATATTACAAAATCTTAGAAAAACTTATTAAAAATAAGAATTTAGGAAAATTATAAATTTAAAGGTTTGACTTATAAATAAGATTCACAAACATAAAAATTTAATAAAATTAAAACCTTTGCTTGATATAGACTTGCAAAATTGAATTTAAAAACAATTAAGCTAATACTACTCAAAAAGTCAAATGTCTGTATTATGCTAATGCGGCCGTGTAATTCGATGATAACTATCACTAATAGTAGTAATGCCATTGCTAGTTGACGTTTTTTTTTCTGCTGATTCGGCGTCTGCATCATCATTAGCTGCTTCTGATAAAGGCAAAAGTTGACGTGGTGGTGAGCGAAGGATCTCCTGAATATGTTGAACAATTAAATCAATTGCAACATCGTTTTCAGAACCACGTGGAATAATCATATCGGCATATTTTTTTGTTGGCAAACAAAACTCTTCAAAAGCCGGCTTGACTAACTTTAGATATTGATGAAGGACATAGCAAAGAGGACGTCCACGTTCAGCAATGTCACGCTCCACTAAAGTAAGATAAATAAATCCTCCAATAAAAAGCTCAAAAATAAATTTAATTATAAATAATAAGTTTAGCACATTTTTTAATAATTTAAAAAAATATATTACCACGTCTAGCCAATCTAATGTCCGGATCAGCATCCACAAACAATTTTAAATTAAACATACTACGGAGTTCTGGATCAAAGAAAATTAAAATGCCCTCTACAAGGACGACATCCGCCGATTCAATAATTTCAGATTCACCTATTACACTACAAATACCATCAAATTAAGCAAAAATTCATATAAAAATTAAAATTTCCTTAGTTATTATTAAATTTTTAAAATTACCGCGTATGATGTAAAAAATCGTATTTTGGAATTTTAACTGATTTTCCTTCCTTTATTTCTCTTAAAACATTCACCATTAATGATTGTTCAAAGGCATCTAAAAAAATAACTAGATAGACATTAGTGTAAGACGTTTAAGGCATTTCTGGCTGCAACATTTATTAAAAAATACCAAAAACTAAAAAAATAGAATAACTTAATTTTTATTCTCTAGTATTTTTTATTAACCAGAAAAAATTTGCACTAAACCAGGATGATCAAAATTAAAATCGCCACGTTTCGCTTTCTCCAACTCATCGCTTGTTTCTAAATTCCGATAAAATGAATCCTGCGAAATAGAAACAACTCGCTTGTGAACACCAAATTCAGAAAGGCGTTGTACAATTCGGCAACATACTGAGGACTAAATTATTTATTAATTACTAATTCGTTTCAAAGACAAAACGTAGAAAAGTTTTTTTTTTTCAACTTTGACAAATACTTAAATAAACAATTATAAAAAAATGTAATTCTAACAAAAATTTATGAAAATACTTACTTTTCCTGACGCTGTTCCACCAGCAACACCAATAATAAACGGAACGCCTCTGAGGTTCGACATAATCAAAAATAACAAAAGGAATTTCAATAATCATTAAAGCCAGTAATGTCAAAAAATGTTAATTTTGGAAAAGATCCAATTTGTACAAGTTAACATAAACAATAATAAAATTTATTCCATCAAAAAATAACAATAATAATGGTAAACAATAACAGAAAAAATAATTAAGCTTCTGGCATGGCTCGAATAATATCTGAGTCACCGGGATCGGTAATAGAAAGCATTGAAACACGGAAAAGCTTACCACATGAAGTGCCTAATTCAATATTGTTTCCTTGATATTCATGAACGCCAACCTTGGAAAGCATAGCATAATATTCAATTTCACTCTTTCTAAATAACACAAACATTAAATATTAAAAAAAGAGATAAATAGTCATCTTCTTTATCATTTAACACTATAAATTTCAATTCACAAAAAATTTATATTCTAACACTTTAATATTTGGCATTAAAAAATAATACCTTAACGAAGGCGTGTTATTTGAAATAATAACAAGTTTTGCTTTGCCTGAACAAAGCGTTTTTAAAGTTTGTTTGTAACCAAGGACATATTTTCCCGACTTTGTGACCATAGTCAATTTGGAACTAATGTTATCGGCATTTTTCTTCTAAATTTTTTTTTTTAATTAAATTACACAAAATTTTTAAAATAATAAAATATGTCTAAAATACTGCTATATTCAAAGCACAAAAAATCACAACTAAGCATATCAACTAACAGTTTTTAGCTATTATTTCTGCCAAATTTATCCAGCCAAAGCTTTATAAAAATTACAACGTTGCAAAATGTATGAAATCATCAAACCTTTAAAGGTACAAGTCTCTTAAATAATAAGCCATTATATTACATAATAAATATTTTTGCACAACTAAAATAGTTCAATTTATTAATAAAAGTCCAAACCTGTTTCCCAACAGCCATTTCTTTGGTAACGAATCCTTAAATATCCAATACACTCGTATATACGACAAAAATATTAAAAAAAAATTTGGTATAAGAAAAAATTCTTAGTGTTCGTCATGAGACGCAGCACTCTTCAAAACACTTTTTTAATTTGCATAAGCTATATATTATAAGACAACCAGGCCGTCGGTGACTAATTTAGCACAATTTAATTTATAAATCTATTTGTTTAAAAACAAAATGTATTTATGAAGAAATGTGAAGCGTAAGATTTAATTCCTCAACAGATAGAAAGTTTTTACTTTTTTTTTCCATTCTCAGAACAAAAATCATTTTATTTATTTCCTGATTGAATAAAAATCTTAATAAAGTTTAACTATTTATTAGTTATCTTATTAAATTATCAAAGTTTTTCATATTAAAAATTAATAAAAATAAACATAACATGATTAATAAAAATTTATTGGAAATCGTCATGAATTATATTGCCTACATCGCATTTATTAAATTAAGCTAAACAAAAAATTTCTTTGTTTTTAAGTCCCTATAAACTTCAATAGCCTTTAAGTTTTATTCTGAGGTGTAAACGCTCGGAACGCTAGAAAATCGCTACTGGAATTAAAAAATTGTGGATTTAAGTCTGCAAACGTATATGGTAAAAACCAAATATCACCGCTTATTAAGTCATACTGAGAATTTTTAACCTTCAAAGTAGAACTTCCATTGACTATAACAATAATTGAGCTTGCATAAATATTATCAATCTCAACAGCTTCATTCTAAAAACAAAGTAAATAAAAAAGAAAAAAAAATTTTATAAAAAAAAGGATATACATATATTAAGAACATTAATGCAAAAAAGTTTTAACTTTTAACGATTCTTGTATTGCAAAAATAAATTAAATGAAGCCTACATTAATTCTTTGTACAGCAAACTCGTCGACTGGTGGAGCATATTCCAATATACCTTTTAGTTTTTCAATCGGTTGGAAATAAGGAGGTGGTGTCATATTATAAGTTAAATTTTCACATAAAGTATCAACATCTTTAAATTTTGGCGTCAAACCGGCTCGAATTGTATTATCAGAACAAGCCATACATTCAATGCAATCTTAATAAATTATAAACTATCAGAGTAACATACCAATTATTAAAAATTATGACTAATTTGTACATAAATACAGTTAAACAAATTTTTAATAATGTAAAGTTTTATTTAGATAATGTAATAAGTCTGACTACAAGAATTTAAGGATTTAAACCTCCATATAAATAGGCGTGTGGCTCATTTGGACCAATAAATGTCGACTGGCCAGGTTCCAAAGTAAAATAATTTAGAAACAGAGGTATTAAAACGCCTACATCACCACCTGGATATTGATAATCGAGCCGAATCATCAGTTCATCAATTTCTGAACGATCTTCTTCTTAAAAGAGAATTATTTAAATTAAGAAACAAAATATATTTGTTTACATAATAAAAGTTTCAAGTACAGAAAAATATTTTTTTCCAAAAATACAGTCTCTTTTGTATATTAAAATATATAAAATGGTAAGAATTATTTTAAAGCTAATCGTAAATTTAAAAATTAATTCTTCGTTTAATGTTTTTGTCTGTTAAAAAAAAAAAAAAATGTCAATATTATAATTTCTAAATACATAACCTCAAATTTGTATTTTTTTTAAATATTTTTTTTTAAATGACAGATTTAAAAAATACATGAATTTAAAGATATAATTTATATAAATTTGTTAATAAAAATTGTTTTGACGTATTTTTTTCGTTTCATTTCCCATATTTGCTACATTTGCTACATTTGCTACATGCTACATTTGCTACATGTCGCAAATTGCATGTAGCAAATACATTTGCTACGCGTAGCAAATAGCGTAGCAATTGTAACATTTGCTACGTACCCAACCCTGGAGAACACCCCCTTTCGAAATGGAGGAGGGTCTAACGTTTGTATACAAAATACCAAAAATAGATATTTATATGGGTTGTGTGGTATCAAATGAAAGGTCTTGACAAGAACTACAACTTAAGATCTAAAGGTTTTAGTCTGTCGCTCTTCCTTCAGCTCACTAACAGCAAATATAAATTTTCCTTCTAAGAAATCCTTTAACCTTTCTTTCAGGCTGAAGAAGGAACGATAGACTTAAATTGTAGCTCTTGTCAAGACCTTTAATTTTATATCACACAACACCTATAAATATTTATATTTATAAATTGTTCATACAAAAATTAGGTCCCTCCAATTAAAAAAAGGGATTGTTGCCCCCTTTTAAGTTTACACTTAAAATTGATAATTTACACGCTTTCATTTAGTATAGGTTTGGCATACAAATTTTAAAACTTTTGCATACACATTTAAGCCCCTTCCCCACCGAAAGAGGACTTTTTTCCCCAAAATTGGGTATAATTTTTTTTTGGGGGAGGACCCTTTATACAAAAAGAGGGGTGGGGTTATGTTCAGACGCTGTTCGCTCTCTTACACTTTCGCCCAATTTTTAAACAAGTTGATATTTTTATTCATAAATATTAGTGAATAATTGGCCCAGCCATATAGTCTTATTTTTTTGTATACCTATATGAAAATGATATATAATTGTCGCTCCTCGTCCTATAGTATCCCAGATCCCTAATGTCAAAAAGCTAATTTTTTCCGACAAATAAAGTCTAGTTTCCTTTTTTGCTGGATTGTATGCAGTTGTATCTTACCAATGGTTAGGTTAATTTTCGAAAATTTCAATTTAAAAAATTGGCAAAAATGTAAATCTTAAGTTTTTTTTGAACGAGGGCTGTATGGTAAGTATCTGTGTTAGGCCAGAAAACGCTTTTTTTAATTTGTTTTTTTTTATTTATTTCTCAATATAGTCTAGTCTTTTAGCTCGATACATTTAGTCCAGCAATATTCTTACTTTTTTAAGCCATCCAAAAAATATAATTTGTGAAACTCTGCAAAATAGGCCTTATCACAGCAACAATTCCTCGTTTGACGTGAATCGCATTCCACTAAGCCATTTTTTCACAAAAATAAATCGCATGGGGCCAAATGTGGATAATACGGTAGATGAGGCAACAATTCCTAGAACAATTCGAATAGTTTTACTGTGACGATTGGGCATAAGTTAGCTGGTGCTTTATCATGGTGAAAGAGCACTTTTTGTAGTGATGAATATATATGTACAAAACGTCGAAGAAAGATTTTCGGATTGCGCTTAAACATGAGCAGTGCTCCGAAGTTGTTACGCGATTCCGTTTTTCTTTACTCTGAGCGAACGCAGCGTCTTGCCGAACATCCCTAATTTTTCGTGTAGAATATTTTTTATGCATTTAATTGAGATGTCTACAATGTCAGCAATCTCTCTGATCTTCACTCGGCGATATATGATAACGATATCATTGATTTTATTAACAATATACTCCGTAGTCACCTAAATCGGACGGCCTGAACGCTCTTCATCAAAAGGGACGATCGGCGACGTTTAAATTCATTTAACCAATATCTGATGGTAGTCATCAAAGGAGCATGGTCTTATAAATGGTATGCAACTTCACTTTGATTTCTTGACACGTCTTATCATTTTCAAAAATAAATCAAAATATCACTGATCAATATTGCTTTTTCTCCATGGTTGCGAACAAACGAACTTAACAACTCCATAAACCTGTCTGACATTGTGACTGTTATTGTTTTAAAGATGGCGTTTATGGATGACATGACATACACATTTTGTGTCAGTAATACCATCAGTCGCTAATCACAGGAACTTATCATACAGCCCCCGTATCATTGTTGGGAAAGTATTTTCTAAACATTTCTATTTGTCACATTTATATTTTCAACCACAAATAACGCAGTCATTTATTGTCAATACTGCAAAATGGATTCATTCTTATATTCAATTTAATATTTATATCCCTTTGCTCGTTCTATAGACTTTTAATTTGCTTTATTATTGAAATATCTTAATGCCATCACGTTTAGCAAATTTAATAGCTTTTAATAGCGGCTATTATTATTTAAATTTCTTGAGTGAACATTTGTTTAAAAAATATATTTATTTATTTGAAGAAAAAATATCTACAAACATTTTTTTCTCTCCTTTCATTATGACGATGCGTGGACAAAGGAAGCAAAAGTTCAAGACCAGAAAAAAACCTATTTTACATAAAACAGAAGTAAATTTTCATATCAAAAACAGAAGAATTTACAGAAGCAAACATTATAACTTGTATAAAAGACTCTATAATGCTGATGGTAATTTGCAATTTGCATCCCATTTTTTTGCATTATTTAAATAAAATATTTTTTGTGTAAATATTATTTTAAAAATTGTGTTGTACGAAGAACTCATATATGTAAGAATTTTGCATCTACCTTCAGCTAAATTTGAAAAAAAAGTCTGCAGCTGAGTCCACCACGCAACATAATATTCTCTGTATTATTTACAATACATTATGAGATAAATACACATGTTTCAAGTGTAATTTGTTCAAGTCACAAAATGTATTTTATTTTGTTTTTAGTGATTTGTTAAAATAATGTCAATCCGCCTTTCAATTGTTGTTACATACAATACAATCTTCAAGTATTATCTAAACATGTTTATATGCGCGACTATTATAATATAGATTTAAGAATATAAGAAGTATGTAAATTTTTGTAATAAATGCAAAATGCAATCAATGCACACGAAAAAAGAAATAAAAATGAAAGACAAACCTTTACGCATTATGACTGTCCGATGAAATCTTAAAAGTAAATTCAATTTATGATCGAATATAGAATGATAACTAACTATATATAGCTGATATTTTGTGACAGAAAAGCCACCACCTTGCAATTTATTTATTAAAATTTATTGACAGCAATTTAGTTTTTTGATAAAACAATATTATTAGAACATATATGAAAGTTTCAAATATTTAACAATATGTTGTCTACACAGAGAGAAAATAGGCGGTAAATTTTATGTTTTTTGGCTAAAAACATGTTAAACTAATAGTTAGTTTATAACTATAAAATGGCTAATAACTATGCGGTATTATGTAAAAAATCATCCCCCGAACAAAAGTTTTAAAATGCAATATGTTGAAGTCACAAGTAAAGAGAATGGAAGAGTGAAAATTTGTTTTTTCGACCTGACTCCTTTAATGTTTTTTTGTTTCCCTAAGGGGGACCTACTGGAGCCTTGAGATCTACACCTTCGGAGGCATTGAATGTTGTTGCACACCTTCTTCCACCTGACATACATATTAAAAGTGAGGCCAGCTGCAGTGCCGTCAGAATAAGAGAATCTGGGCATTGGACAAACAGCTCTTATGGTCACTGCAAAATTATCA
>JANSTW010044234.1:0-24310 GCA_027564275.1 Diadocidia ferruginosa
TAATCGGACATGCGGTCGTTGGGGGAAGGGATCTATTATTTCAATAAAAATGCACTAAGTATACTACTTGTAGACCAACCCAAGTATCACAACGCCAACGCAAAGTGACCTCGTAATTCAATTAAAAAATTCTCTAACATCAATTTCACCAACTCTAGCATCTAAGCACGGCGAACAAAAAATCTTCGTATTTAAAGATCTCGCCATATGTTCTCATGTCCTCGTTCGTACCGACTCCATAAGAACTCCATGGCAAGCTCCTTACGAAGGCCCATTTGAAGTAATAAACAGATCCGAATTCTACTATACTCTTCGCATCAAGAATAGAGACATTAACATTTTGCTTCGTAGGTTAAAGCCTTATTTCATGGAAACAGAAGACCTGGAAGACTTGATAAAAGATCTTATTGTTACCTTACCATCAATTCCAATACCAAAGCCTAATGCTGAGGCAAACAAAGAAAATAAAAAAACTAAAAAAAGGTTACAATCAACGTCACCGCGACTATTCAATCAATTCCATTCCAACCCAAATCTGGTAGATTGGTTACAAACCAAAAAAATATCGTTGATTATACTACTTCCGTTTAGTGCACTTTGTTCACTGGATGGGGAGTAATGTAGGGGTTATAGAAACCCTATTCATAGCAACTGACAGCATTTATTTATTTTATGTGTGACTGTCATCATCGTGTCCTTTACTCCAAAGCGAGGGAGCATAGGGACCATTTTTACCCTTTATTCTATCATGGTAGGTTTTCATTGACGACTATATCTTTGACTTTATCAAAGGTAGAGTGTTATCAGCAACTCGCACTAGCCATGTTTTTTTGGTGATCAGTGGGCGGGTTTATACACTATATGAGGAACCCTATCAGTTGGTATCATATAGGCGGACAACGGCTTTAAGTGACTTCCGGGCCACTGCAAACGTTTTTAATAAACACCTGCGAATAAAAGGTGATAACCCAGATGTGAAAATTTTTTGGCCTTACCTCGAACCCACAACCTCTGGATTATAAAGCCGTGACTTTACCCACTGCTCCATACTGGTTATCAGATTTCTATTTTTATTATCAACATAATTTATTGTCGCGTCTCTTTCTTCTAGTACTTCTATTGTTCAGTTCACAAAATATACAGAAATAAATCAGAACCATTTTGATAGAATTGTGTCCATTTTACGGTAAAAGGTGTAATAAAATTTCAAATTTGTAACAAAACAAATTCAAACATTTTGAAGATTCACAAAATCTTGAATATTTAGATTTTTTTTAATTTTGTTAACACTGTTGAAAATTTTCATAATTTTCAAATTTGTTAAAATCAGAACCATTTCAAAAAATTATTCTCAGACATATTACAGTCATAAATCAAAACTAAAATTTTTGTGAAATGTGACTGGGCACATCATAGGCACAAATCAGATAACCATTCACAATATTCCCAGTCACATTTCTGGGCAAAATTATATGAAAATGTTTCTGATTTGTGCCTGTGATGTGTCCGCAGTCACATTTTATTTTTGATTTGTTGTCTGTAATAATATGTCTAAGAACAATTCAATTGATTTTAAAAATTTTGAAGCCTATGAAAATTTGCAACAGTAAAAAAAATTAAAAAAAAAATCTTAAAGCATATCATACTTTTTTGCGACAGCAAGTGACGCGATTGCCTCTTCCAATCGCTTAAGTGTGCGATATCCTTAATATTCCAGTTTTTGTGGGATATAGCTCAGTAGCTCAGGTAGAGCATGAGACTCAATCGCAGGGTCGTGGGTTCGAGCCCCACGTTGAGCGCCAATGTGATATCCCCGACCCTAGAGAAGGTCTATAAGATAGTATTTATATAAGATATGATTTAGGTTGATTATTGTTATAAATATAAAAATACCATATAATTTTTAATAACAGAGCTTCCAGCTTAAGACTCTTTTTTACAATGCTATCATATTAAAATTTACATACAAATTTATAGTAGTAATTAAACTCGAAAATAGTCAATTACCTCAACCAAAAATAAACTCATTTGAACTTTACTTATTGCAATTTTGCCAAAAATTAATTAAATTGAATTTATAAAATAATAAAAAAATGTTTGAATTTGTTTTGTAATTTGAAATTTATTATACTTTTTCTCACAGAACAAATAATCGGTGCTAGCCCACAAGGCACAGAATGTTTGACGGGAAATTATTTAAGGAACAATTAATTAAAACACGGATCAAATAAATTCGAAAATAATACCTTTATTTCAATAAAATTAGTAGTAAACATTCAAGACGTATAGTATATAATAAATACAAAATAAATAAATTCTTAACTATTTTCTTTTTTTAAATTTAAATTTTAAAATCCTGTCAATATTCCGAGAAAAAAAAATTATAATATAAATTCGCATAAGTTCTTCAAATCATAATAAAATTAATATGAGAGCAATTTCTAACTTTCATTAAAATCAATAATTTATCTTAGAATTGGGCATTAGAGAGAAAGTTAATAATTTAAAAAAATTAAAAATAATTTCTATATCTGGTCTAAAACCACTTCATGGGATGGGTACTACATTTAAGGTCTAGTTTTTATATTACCTTCCTAGGAACAGAACTAGTAATGTATTTCATAAATAAATTTTTAAATTCTTAAGGATACCGCACACCTAGGCGACAGCAATCGACGTGATTAAAAGAGTCAGTTTTTTAACATACAAAACAACAACATCAAATATTTTTTTTATAATATTGTTTTGTATGTTAAAAAACGGACTCTTTCAATCGCGTCGCTTGCTATGTGCGCGCACCTTTACAATTAAAAAAACATACCGATAAGATCGTGTTCTACTTATATAATATAGTAGGATAAAGTGGATATTTTTCGAATAATTAAAATTTTTGCATAATATTTTTTTTAAATATCCACTTTGACTCGAACCTAATAATATGTGTCAATAGAATACAAATAATTTACATACCGAGATTTCAATAATTTAATGACAATGAAATTTAATAATAAAAAAAATTGCGAGGTTTGATTTCTAGAAATATAAATGTCTCTAGAATCATTATAAATAGATTTAGATGTGATGGATATAATAAACTTATTAATACAAAAAAAAAATTGATGAAATGTCATTTTAGTATACTATAATACTTTCTCATTTCTCTTAACTCTATTAACGTCACTCAATTTGTTCAAATTTTTTTTTTTTATTTTACCCCTAAACGCTAAACGAGTAAATGTAATATAGTGAAAATGTTAGCAATTAGAATATATGTAGGAGAGCGAGGAGACTTAAACATCAAATTATTATTTTTTAAATAAATATCTTAAGTAGACACACGTAGTTGAAATTGCTTTTGGTAAAAATGTTGACCTAGTAACTACACCAGAGCAATTTGATAGTTTGATTGAAATTTAGTGTATTATGTACTTGTATGAATCTTCAAATTTTTAATGTTAGGTCTTTACGCTAATATATAGCGCTAAGTATGACCGATTTTAAATAAAATTTACTTTCAACAAAAAGTTAAACTTTTAACTATTTTGTATAAAAATCGGTCAAACTTCGTCCTTTATATTAGTGTAAAGACCTAAAACTACAAGTTCAAAGAAACCTACAAGCAAATATTAAAAAAAAAAATATTAGAGCTATACGAAAAAAAAAATGCTCTGGTGTAGTTCCTAGGTTACCCTAACTAGTAAATTATTTCCAAAAAACTGTTAAAAATGGATCTGAATCGATTTCCTCTTCGATTTTGGATGGTTGCCAGCCCGTCTTACAGCATATTTCGTCCATACTGTGAAAGCCAGTATACAGTTTCTGTTGACCAATTGGCGTATCCGTACAAATGGGATATTTATTTATGCAACGTATCAGGCTATGTTGCAGTCCGAAAGTGACGAGTTTTCTAAAAAAAAAATTAATTTTTATTTAAGAAAATAAGCCAAATAAATAAAACTAAAAAACCTCTCATCGATATTATTGTCGCGAGGACACGTTCTTATGCAGAGATCCCGTAGCGTGACACCGTGCGTCATGTACGAATAAATTTGCAAAATTTTATAAAGTGGTGGCTTGGTTTCGTCGCACGTTGAAACGTATTTGCTTAAAAAGAAATTGGAATATTAATAAATTTTGCTTATTTTTTTGAATTCGAATGTGAATAAGATCATCATTGGAAGTCTTTTGGAAGAAAGCACTTATGGTAGGCTTGGAAGTCTGTTTGAAGTAATTTGGTAGTCTTTTGGAACTATTTTTAAAGTTTTTAGAAAGTCTTTTGGAAGATTTATGTTGGTCCTATGAAAGTATGTTCGAAGACTGTTGGAAGATTTGGAAGTATTTTCAAAGTCTCGTTTATCGATAGCTTTTGGTAGTCTTTGGAAAGTATTTTCTATTTTGGAATTAATAAATTATTTCTGAAATCCTTAGGAGGTCTATTGGATGTCTTATAGAATTCTTTCGGAAGACTTATGTTGGAAGTCTTGGAAGTCTGTTGGAAGTTTTATGAAAGTATTTTCAGTTTTGAAATTATTTTGGAAGTCTGTTAAAGTCTTTTGGAAGTCTTATGGTAGGCTTATGGAAGTCTCTTCGAAGTATTTTAGTAGCCTGTGGGCAGTCTTATGTCGTTTGGATGACTTACGGTAGGCTTATAGATGTCTATATTCGAAGTCTTTTGGTTGTCTGTTGAAAGTATTTCGGAAGTCTAACAACATTATTTTGGAAATCTTTAGAAAGTCTTTTGGAAGACTTATGGAAGTCTGTTGGAAGTATTTTGGAAGTCTTACGAAATTATTTCGGAAGTCTTTAGTTGGTCTGTTGGAAGTCTTATAGAAGACTTTTGGAAGTCTTATGGTGGGATTGTGGAAGTCTGTTGGAAGTATTTCGGAAGTCTAACAAAATTATTTTTAGAAAGTCTTTTGGAAGACTTATGGAAGTATTTTGGAAGTCTTACGGAATTATTTTGGAAGTCTTTAGTCGGTCTGTTGGAAGTCTTATAGAAATCTTTTGGAAGTCTTATGGTGGGATTGTGGAAGTCTGTTGAAAGTATTATCGAAGTCTTGCCTTATGGAAGTCTTGGATGTCCAATGATAGTCTGTTTGAAGTATTTAAAGTATGTTGGAAGTCTTATAGTAGTATTTTATTGGAAGTCTTTTGAACAAAGTTTTTTTTCAGGTGGTTACCCCTTTCGGTTAAAACCACATTAAACTATTCTTCATACAATAAAACAAATTATTATAACAACTTCTCTTTCAACTTACCGACACAATTGACTTAAATTATTATCTTTTGTTAGATTTTGTAAATTTCTTGTGCACATATAAACGTTACTATACTTCAATAGCGGCAATAATTGAACCTGTAAATTAAATAAATCAATAACAAACACATTGTGCTCTTATTTTACCAACATACAACTTTATAATAGACTAAATTTTGTATGCAAGCCTTAACCAGAGGCTTTTCCACATTAGATTCGGCCGCTATTCGAGCAATGTGATTTATGCCGTTTATAAATGGTAACACCTGCTGGGTGGTTAGATCCCAATTTTCCATTGGCATTTCTTCGTATTGAGAGCGTAACAACGGCACCAGATGATCGTGAACGGGTGGTGGATCCGGTTGATGCGTTAGAATTTTCAAATAAATTGTAGTTTCACCCTCTGCGTGAGCCCATTTCGTTAATATTTAAAATAAGAAAAGTTTTTGAATATTTTACCAACAATTGTTGTGACTTTTCGTTCGTTTAGATCGTCCAAAATTTTGCTCAACAACTTTTGAATTCGTTCTAATTTTTCCTCCTCTTTTTCATCGTCTCTGGACAGGTAGCAAGCTTCATCTTCCATCATTATCTAAAATTATTAAATTAATGAGTTTTAAGCTCAGGATATTGCGACCTTAGAGCCATAAGGATCTAACTACAAAGGCATATTATATTGCAAATAGAACATTGTTGTTCTCAATTCGCGATATATGGGGTTTTGTTTGATTAACCCGTTAAGGCCCAGCATAATTTTTTAACAAAATTTGTATTAACAAGTGTTTTTTGTTTTTCTAGTAACAAATATACAAAGATAGTTTAAAAATTGCATATATTGCTGTTGGAACAGCTGGACTTCAATGGGTTTATATAAAATATACCAAATATTCTGCCATTTTCTTAACCACTGGCTCATACTGTATCGTTCTGGCCCATGCATCACACACAAAACACAAATTAAAATAATAAGCGTTTCGGGCATACCGTTGATTGTCGATGCGTACAGGATAACCGACAATTTTATGACCCAATGTGTTTCTGGAAAAAAACCTTATTTAAAAATGATCGAGGTAGGGGGTAAAAACTCCACTCACACAGTCAAAATGCATCGTTGCAATTGTGATTTTGGTATAATGTAAACATTTACAGCGTCGAATATTTCCTTTGTGATGTAGCCCTCGGGAACCTATAACCATCCGAATTTAATAATAAAATATTTACAATTTTCATAAATCCCTGTACCTGACAACATATCTTTGGACCAGCCACTGGATGAAATTCACTCAGAAAAATACATCGTATTGGTCCCTCTCGTCCGCAGCCCTCATAAAATTGCGCTGAGTTTGTCATCATTGTTTTTCCCAACTTGAACAAAAAAAAAAAAACAATCAACCTTATTGATTACAAAATTATAAGAAATTATCAAGGTTATCGATTGTAGGTAAATTATAAATAATTTTGTTTTTTCAACTTTATCACAATAATAGGTATTATGCAAATATTATATTGAATTAATTACGCGCGCGGAAGTGCCTGAAAAAAATTGTATTTGCACAAGTCGCACTATAATTTTTGTCCATATTATTTTACACACAAATATATTACGAGGTTTCTCTAAAATATAATTTATTTAATTATACCTACCTACTTACCTTTTTTAATTAATTAATGAAAAAATGTTGTCCACAACAATTTGTTACATTTTTGCGAAACTATTTTTGTATAAGCACTACTTAAACAGAAAAATGAGGTTATGCACTAAAAAGTACTTAAGTTTAAGTATATATTTTTAAGTATATTGGCGCCAAAAAAATTATTAAAACTAAATAAATAAAAATTGACCATCTAAGACATAATAAGTCTGGGTCAATAAACAAATAAAGAAAAAAAAAAATAAATAAATAAATTATTAAATTAAATAGAATGAATTTATATGATTCAATATTAATTATAATAAAAAATTATTACAAAATTAATTATATTTTTAATAAAAAAAATGTATAATTTTTAATTATTCAAAATTCAAATAATTCTTAAGTACAACATTAATTGCAACAACCCTAGACGCATTCATCTATTTTTGCGTGCGCGATACTCGCGATTTTTGTTCAGTGCACTGAACTGGCAAACATCAACAACATTTTCTCCTGCGGCCATTTTTATCAAAAGAAATTTTCACGACACAAAAACACAACAGAGCAGTTTTTCCTGACGTCCATCAATTTTTCCATTTTCTTTTTCGTCTATATTTTGTGTGTGCAGTCGTCAGCCAAAACAAGCTGATGTAAAGAAAATTTTGTGTCGCGCTACAAAAGTATTTTGGTGGAAAAGGGCAAAAAGGAAAACAGAAAACGAAAAAAAAAACAGTGAAAATTCGTCTGCCCATTTTTTGTGTGTGTTGTTATATGGTACAATTTGTGTTCAATATATTTGGGTGAAATTAGGGCTGTTGTGGTCCGATATTAAAGTCAGAATTTGGAAATTATGTTGCCAAATGAGCAATTGAAACGATTAGACAAATAATTAAGGATAGTTGAATGAACGCAGAGATCGGAAGTGGAAAAAAGTGTCGACTGGTTTTTTTCATTTTCTTTTTTTTGTGTAAACATGGCTGACTTTATTCAATGCAAAGACATTCTTGTGTTGTCCGCATAGAATATTAATTATGGACTTCGATATGTTAAAATTATTTTAAATTTATTTGTGGGACGTTTGCGAAATAGTCGCAAAATACCCGCATTTGTTGTGCCCCCTTCAAAGCAACCACAGCTGAGCTGCCCCTCAGAGCCTTTAAGTTGTTGTTGTTGTTTGCATGGTGGATTTTGGAAGAAGGAAAAAAGGTGGTGCTGGTGTTGGTGCAAGTGCTCTAACTAATAATATTATTTATTAAATTGTCGTCGCCAAGAAGAGAAAATTAATTTTTCATTTTAGAAATTTCATTTTTTTGTTTGCTTCAATGAAGACAGGTGAGTAAATTAAATTTAATTATTAATTCGGTTTTTCCGAATTCCAATATTTTCTTCCATTGAAATTTTTCGAATTTAGGTCATCAATGTCATCGCATTTGGGTTAATTTATTTTATTGTAGAAATGACGAATTTATTAATTTCGTTGTTTTTGCTGTGATTTTCGCATGTAGTTATTGTGATCCTCAAACAGATCTTTAGGTCCGATTTGCCTGAAGAATTTCCAATTTTTTTGGACGGAATGTAATTTCATTGCAATATTGTATTTTGTGTGCATAAGCAAGTTTAAAACTAATTAGTAAAATTCTGATATAACCAAGAATATATTATAATAGATCCGATTGCACCATAAATCTGATTAGAAAATTTGCCTAAGTAATTAATTGCATAATTTGTCTTGAAGGGATAGCGGGGAGGGTAACTAAAAGCTATTTTTGCTGATGAAAGAAATTGGAGAAAAAATCCGTTTTAAAAGAATGTTATTCTTATATGACTTTTATACCTTGTTCCGAATCAAGGGGGTAACTACCTGACATAATTTGGCCACAAAGACTAACTATTTTAATTTTTTTTAAAACTCAAGACTTTCAAAGAATTTTCATAAGCGACACTTTCATAGAACGTGGTGTCCCAAAACTTCCAAAGGTGTTTACCACCTCGTTTCGAACAGTTTCTAAAAAATACCAATTGGATTTCCAAAAGATTTTCCTTGGACTTTCAACGAGGTTTCCAGAAGCTTTCAAATGTGGTTACTCCCTAATTTCAAATGCAAGTTCGAATAGCGTCCATGTCTCTTCCGAGATTTTCAAAATACTCCTATAGGCGAAAGGGAAACCACTTACGAAAATCATGGGACAAGGATGCGGAAATCATTTAAAAAAATCAGAAATCATTTTCAGAAATCTCGAAAATCAGAAATCATTTCGAAAATCAAAATCGGAAATTAGAAATCATTTTCGGAAATTAGAAATCATTTCGGAAATCACAGAAATCATTTCGAAAATCAGAAATTATTTTCAGAAATTACGGAAATCATTTTCGGAAATCAGAAATCATTTTCCGAAATCATGGAAATCATTTTCACATAATCATTTCGAAAATCAGAAATCATTTTTAGAAATTACGGAAATCACGAAAATCATAGTACACAATTTTTGCTAGTGGTTTCCCCTTGTCCTTAGGGCATCCGCAAATGTGCACTATCGAACTCAATTGTTTCAGGTCACACGAAATCTTACAGCTTTTGGTGGGATACGCTATTTTCAGGTCTTTTAGTTTCCACTCCAGCGTTTCCTTTTTTTGATAAATATTTTTATGACTCTATCGATCGTCTCAACATTTGCCCATGCCTTCCAATTAGAAATATAATTTTTTTATTGTTTTAGGTCCGCCTGTTGAGTGATGAGCTCGGGCCTATGGAGTTGCTTAGTGCCCTGTGGATTTTATTGGTGCGATAGCAAAGAGGGGCTACGTATGACTGAAAGTACCATGGGGGCCACTGCGTCGTCAACAACAGCCGATTGTCCACCAATAATGATGGTTGGGGGTGTGGGTGTAGGCGCCAATAATAATGGTAATGGTGGAGGTGGTGGAAGTGGTTTAAATGTTAGTGGCAGTGGGCAGTCGATTGCCGCCACACCGTCAGCATCGGGTGTATTTATTCAACAGCAGCAGCAGCAGCAGCAACGTCGTAAAAAGGTGACCGGATTTGCTACGTTGCGTAAGAAATTTATTCGACGACGACGATCTTCAAAGGCCTGTGATCATGGACGTGTTTTACGTGAATTTGTATCAGATTGGAGCCCAATAGAATTGGCCGCATTACTTGAGGAGTACGAGGCACTGGCAGCCCTAAAAGATTTATCCGTTCAAGCAGAGCTGGCCCGTCCGCCGGCTACAACATTCAAACAGGATCTGTCGGCCCTCTATGATTTTAAACATTGTACCGATTGTGATTTAGTTTTTCGTGGAACTGTGTTTCCCGTTCATCGTGCTTTGCTGTCAGCAAGATGTCCATACTTTCGTGACCTTTTGGCCGGATGTCCCGGATTTGGTGCTAGAATATGTTTAGAATTGCGTTCATCGCCCGTTGATGTTGCATTGTTTTCGTCGTTACTTCGTTATCTGTACACGGGCGATTTGTGTCCACACGATCCAACAATCGATGTAAATCTATTGCGTCGGTTGGGCGATGATTTCGGCACACCGAATCCATTGGAACATGATCTGCGATATCTCTTAGAAACTGGTGATTATGCTGATGCGGCTTTAGTATTTACATCAGAAGGTTCAGACTATCATCGACCCGATTCAGGAAGTTCAGAGTATGGATTTCGACCGAAACTTGAGCTGCCATGTCACAAGGCTATTCTGAGTGCTCGGTCGCCGTTTTTCCGAAATCTAATACAACGTCGGACGAGAAACGGTGACGAACACACCGAACGAGCACTGCATGTTCCCACCAGAATTGTTTTAGACGAAACTGTTATTCCGAAACGTTATGCTCGCGTCTTATTGCATGCCATCTACTTGGACACAGTAGATTTGACGTTGATATTGCGAGGGAATGGCTGTGGCAATAGTGCGGGCAGTTTGGGCGAGGTGCAAGCGCTCACACATACGGGTCGTACGAGACCCACTCAACTGGAAGAGGCGATGGAATTGTATCAAATCGGGCGGTTCCTGGAATTAGATATTTTAGCACAAGGCTGTGAAGATTTAATATTAGAATGGCTAACGTTGGACACGCTGCCACAAGTTTTGAAGTGGGGCAATCAACCGCACGGGTCAGCATGGGTTCATCGTCAAGCCTGTCAGTATTTGCGTGAAGAATTTTCGGCAATTGTTGCATCACCCGTGCTGCACTTACTGGACAAAACTCAATTGATCAACGCATTGCAGTCGAATTTTTTGCAAGCCAGTGAATTGGAAGTGCTGCAGGCGGTTCTAAAGTGGGGCGAACACGAACTCATCAGACGCATGGAAGATCGTGAACCAAATCTGTTAAGTCATACGGCCCATTCGGTCACACGTAAAGGGATTAAGAAACGAGATCTCAGTGACATTGAACTGCGTGAAATACTGTCGGAGCTGCTGCCATTGGTGCGGATGGATCATGTTCTGCCACCGAATAGTGAAATATTAAATCAAGCAATACGTCGCGGTTTGGTGAGTACGCCACCGTCGCATATGATTGGCGATGAACGGGAAAACTTGCGCATAAATGCTTGGGTTCGTTGTGGCAAGAATCACGGACTCTTTGTGCGCCCACGTCTCTTTATGCCTTACTATGAAGAGATAAAAACGCTGCTCGAAGATCGCATTGCCTCACAACAAATGGAAGTGTTGCGAATGAGACGATCACGACACTTGCCCGACATACCTGATACACTTTATATGGTTTCCCGTTTGGGCACTGGCGGTGGATCTGGCGGTGGTGGAGGTATGGGCGGCGGCATCGGAAACGGAAGTGTAGGACTGGATGTTGTGGCGGCCTCATTGCCAGCACCTGATACTCACACAATGATGGCAATGTCTAAGCGAGAACAAAAATTACGTTTAGCACCGAGTTGTCAACGTGCTCTAACGTTGCCGCTTTCATCACGACCAGAAATCAACAGGCAAATACGTTTGCGAGTTGTTCGAGAGTTTAATTTACCCGATCCGGTGGCAGAGCTGTTGGAAAATGCAGCCTGCTATTGTATTGACGATCCACAGCAACAACAGCAATTGCAACAACAGCCACAAATGCTGACGGGAACACTGCAGCAACAACGTCAACAGCATATTCTGCTTAGCGGTGAAGATTTAAACATTGTTCAGCCGATGGACGATGAACAAACACCACCTCCTTCGCCGGCTACAATGCCTTCGGAAATCGGCGGCATCGGCGGAAGTAATGGAAGTGTGGGCGGAATGAGCGGTTCACATCACAGTTTGTCATCGTCGTCAAATTGTTACGGACGCAATATGACATTCCCGCGTCAACAACCACTGCCCATGTATGGACTGCACGGTGCTCGTAGGCACGATCTGCTGCCAGCTTTAATTACGGAACGGGATGGAATATTTCGATTGGCCGGTGAACCTGAGTCTAGTTCTTGTTCGGACGGACATTTATCCGACATTATGCCAGACGTTGCAATGGCAACGGCCTCATTGGGTCAGTTGCAATTGGGCGGCGGCGGCGGTGGCGGCGTCAGCGATCCACCCGAAAGTTTACAATTAGATTTGGGCGATGGTTCTAGTCATATGATGGGAGCTGTTGGCATTGGAATGCATGGAATGCAACAGGTAAGATTAGATTATTTCTGTGAATCATCGACATTTTATCTCGGTCAATTTATCTCAACAACATTTTACCTCAAAATTTTTATTTAATTTTTTTAGCGGTGGGGTACAAAAAAAAAATCATTTTCAGGGGACTGCGTTTATTCACTATATCAGGTTAAAGGTGCGCGCACACTTAGGCGGTAGCAAGCGACGCGATTGAAAGAGTCATTTTTTTACATACAAAACAACAATATTATAAAAAAATATTTGTTGTTGTTTTATATGTTTAAAAAAGCTGACTCTTTCAATCGCGTCCAGCTTGCTGTCGCCTAGATGTGCGGTATCCTTAATTTTTTAAGAGCTAAATCTGTTTTTGCTAGAGGCTAGTTTATCAAAAAAATTAAATAAATTTGTCGCTGAGATAATTTGACCGACATAAAATGTCGCAAGATATTTTGTCGGGATATCGATTTGTCTACTAAACAATTTAAAATTTTTCCAGCATCATCATTTAGCCACACCACCACCAAGTACTTATCTTCATTATAATATGCGTCGTCCAGCATCTCCATCACCGTATGTAATGCATCGACAAAGTCCGGCGCCCAACGCATATCATTCGGGGCCACCAAGATTTTTATAGAGACTGCAAGTGGCCCCCGACGAGGGCCTCTACTTTAGTATGCCTTTTTGACAACAACAACAACAACAACAACAACAAAACCAAACAACTAACTAACTATATATATTTAAAATATAAACATCAAATTTCAAAAATTATTAATTATGCAAATTTATATAAAAAGAACGAAGTTAAAATTCCTCAATAGATGGAACGCGACTTTAGAATGCGCTGACACAAAGTGAGTTTTACAAATTTTTTTTGTTATCTAAAATTCATCGTCATTCGTGTCACTCAGTTGGGGGAATGACACAACAAATATAATTTTATTATTAATATTTATTTATTTAGACAAATTTTTTTTAATTATATATCGCAGTTATATTATATTTTATTTTATTAATTATTTTATACTTCTTATGTATGGACCTGAATGCAAAGCAACGTCGGGGTCCCTTATATAGGAAAAAAACTGATTTAAAAAATATTTACTACAATATAGAGATTTTAAGACATTATTAAATATATTTTTAAATTTATGGTTTAATATTTAAGTTTTTATTTTATAGTTTCGAGTTAGACTTTTAGCTCTATAATATTATGTATATTAGTGTTTAGACATGGCGCAGCAGTAATCTATTTTTTGTTTTTTTATTACATTAATTAAAATTTTTGTGACCTATTATGATAGAGTTTCATGTAATCCTGTCTTAAAAAAAGACAAGATGAAAGTTAACAAAGATACAAAAATGTATAAACACAAATTAAATGTTTATAAATTTAATGTATCTTTGTTCACCTTCATCTAGTCTTTTTAACAAGATTTGCCCTTTTTTTGTTAAACACTGAATCCTTGAAAAAAAATTCTTTAAAATCTTCAATTTTTTTCAAAAGGCTTTTATGTTATTATTTATCACTGCTGCTGCCCCCGATATTTTTGTTAATTGTTTTTTATTTTCTAAATATTGTATCATTTTTTTTAATAACTCGCATAAACCATCTCTCGAATTGAAAAAAACAACAAATGTATAAAAAACAAAAGGTTTCGAATGAAAGGAATAAACAGACAAACAAAAAAAACCCTATTATTAGTGAGTAGCAAGGAACACTAAATTTTCAACCGAAAAAAATATCAGAAAAAATTATATATATAATCAATTGTTATGTAGAGAAAAAGAAATTATAAATATTTATATATACAGTTGAACAAAATAAAAGATAAAAACTGTGTAATTTATATCGACGCAGTTTTTTGACCACACACACACAATAAACTTTTTCCAAATTTTACCCACCACACCACAATTAACAGACAGTCACTGCTGGAACAAAACGTTCCCCCATCATTATATAATTCCATATTATACAAAAACTTTATCTTGTAAATTTATAAACCAAACTATTTTTTTTGCTTTCACAAATGTTTGAAATATTTTTTGTAAAATTAAAATTTTAAGTGAAACTTTTGCTTTTGTTTGATTTGTGCCAATTTATTGACTAAATATTCCTCATTTATCAAAATGGCGGTGTAATTTAAGATGGAGTCAAAATACAAAAAAATCTACCTGGAATCCATCTTGAATTTTCCATTTTTCTTTTTTCATACAAACTACAAACATTACAGTGTATTTATGATACACCGACATTTTATTATTTTATCTCAACGACATTTGATCTTAGCATCATTTTATCTTCGTCATTTTATCTCAACGACATTTGGAGGGTCGAATCTATCGTAAGGTCACTTACCGATGTAACTCTTTCCAATACAATAAGTATATGGGATTATTAGAAATACCCGGACACATGCTCATTTAGAACAAGGGTAATGAACAAAATAAGGGAATAAGCAATTATGATTGGGGGACTGAATAAAACAAAATAATGATGGTAATTATTTTTGTATTTATTTTTTTATTTAAACCAACAACAAAAAATTACAGGTTACATTTGATCGCATTAAAAAACCCCATGTGGGTACAAAAGGCTTGATTCTTTTCAAATTTATACTTACACAGTTAGGTTATATAATGTATGTGATCACCTCATAGGTTATAATAAGTATAATTATGAATATAATGAAAATAATTGATATTATATAATAAATATTAGAAACTAAAAAAACAACTAAGATAGGTAACATTGGTCACCAATTCCAACATTGTTGTGGTTTCATACAGAACTAAGTTTAAAAAGTAAAAAAAAAATGAATAAATTATATTATAATTGTTTTTAAATATGTCTGCACCATGGACCGAAATCTAGTGCGATTTTAGTCAAAACTAAAATAATCACAATTATTGACAATGGAAGACATGTTATCAATCGGTTTTGAAGATCCATAGTTAGTACGATGATGATTTCTAACGCACGACTAGAAACATTTAATTTAATGTTGTTTAACAGATTCGATGCATCAATAAACCCATGGAGTAAATCATGAACAAAAAGACATTGACAGCTTAAAATTATACGGATCAAACTGAATAACTTTTTTGGATAGACTCAATTGTACATGACTGATCAGAATAGTTGGGGTGCCACAAAACTCAACAATACTCCAGATGTGATCTCACATGAGCATAATAAAGCAATTTAAGAACTAGGGGATCATTAAATTCAGATCATGTTCTGATCAAAAAACCTAGCATCGAAGTGGCCTTTGATACGATAATATCAATATGCTTGTTAAAGTTAAATTTGTGATCGAAAAAAACCCCAAGATCACGAGTCTCGTACACATGATTTAAAAATATATCATTTATAAATTATAATATACAAATACAATATAGGGTTTGTATTCCTATGAAACGTTTCGTCACAATATACGTCATAACATTTGGAAATCCGATTATGTTTTTCTTCGAATTAACGAATGACCAAAGGGACGTTGGATCATCCCGCAAATCATTTTGAGCCTTATTTACAAACCCAACGTACAAAGAGGACTGAAGATTCGAATTTTTTTTTCTAGCAGTTCTATATATTTTCAAATCTTTCAAACTTTTCGATCGTTTATATTTTCGATGCAGTTTCCTTTTTAATTTTTTTAGTTGCAATAGTTTACGATTATGCTATGGAAGAGAATAAGCGGAACCTTTCATTTTTGGTACATACAGATCAAATCCTTTTTCCAGAACAACACAAAAACAATCGATCATTTCATCACAGTTTAAGTTTTCAGTGAGTATTTCAGACCATTCAATAGAACTAAAATATTAATTAAGAAGTAGAAAATTCGCTTTCTTGAAATTGGTTGTGAAGAAATATTCTTATAAATATTCATGTCAAGTACGAATGATGATGGTGGATGATATTTGTCAACATTCGTTAAAGGTTTATCAGAAATAATCGCAGATACGTCGTTTACGGCGTTTGTAAACACAAAATCAAGACAGATGTCTAGCGAGTTATTATATTATTAAGCTGTGAAAATCCATTACCTAGTAGCATAGATATAAAATCGTCTACCATAAAACAGGACAGATTCACAGGTATAGGAAAGTATTGCTGTCAATATCAGGATCATTTACCCAGTCGATATACGGAAAATTAAAAACATACCAAAAGATAATAGTGTAGTTTTCATTTAGGTGTAGTTTAGCCCAAAAAATTATTTTTCCTAGGGAAGTTCGGAGTAATTTAAACAAACATATTATAATATTGATTTAAAATTTTTAATAAAATGTCGTTAAGATGCAATGTCGTGAGATAAAAAGTCGATGAAATTTTTTGTCTGGATAACGTTTTTATTTTTATTACAGTGAAGCAATGAAAGTAATTTTCAGTATCGCCATCTTAGAGCTCCTCGTTTAAAAACTGAAATGTCTGGCGGTCCTAATTTTCCATGGTACTGAAAATTGCACTTATTGTCCCATATACAAAAATTATGAAAAACTTGAAATTTTATTATTATTTTAATTTATTATTGACTCATGATAAACTGGCACACCGATCAATCCTACACCGGAAAAAAATCAAGTTTAGTTAAAAAAGATTCAAATAAAACATTTATTTCACATTTTTGTGCACTCTAGCCACTTCACCTAATTTCTTTTCACTTGAGAACCATCGACAAAAACATTACAAAAATCAAATTCCACACAAAAAACAACAACAAATTCTCTATTTGCTAAAAAAAATAATAAAAAAAAATATTTTTCTATATAATAAAACACAATGAGGATACACTTTTTAATTCGAAAAAGTTAAAAACCTATAAGAAAAGAGCAATGCATTCACAAAAAACCCAACAAAAAAAATTGTTAAATTTATAGAAATAAAAACGTAGTTCGAAGAATCAAACATGTAAAATAAAAATTATCTATAAAATTAAAAGCAATGTAAATAAAAGTTAAATAAACAAATAACTAAGTATATATATTTATTAAAAATAAGAGTTCGTTTCGTCAAAACAATATTATGTAATAAAAATTAAAAGAAATTGAAAAAAAAATTAGTTTAACAAATTTTTATAATTTCTAAACCTTATATTTTGTCTTTTCTGATTTGTTGAACACATAAGTTAAATTGTACAAATTAATATCCGCAAATAAAAGAAAAAATGTTAAACAATAATTTATTGCAATTTTCTTTGCGAAAACACAATAAGAAACAACAAAATTAAAAATTAAAATAATTAAAAGAACACGTATAACTACAATATTTTAAAATCTATAAACCTACAAAACAAACAGCTAATTAGCAAACAGAAATTACAGAGTAGAGAAATATAACATTTGTTATTAAATATTTTCGTTAATTTAATTTAATTTTTTTTTAAATTCCTCCTAATAATTTTTGGGTTTTTACCTAACATTTATATACAATTTTGTAGCGAGTGCTTCCACTTTCGCATACTGTTCTCGTTTATAATTCGCCGAAACTCACTTAAAAGAAAGTTAATTTACGATAGGTAAACGCTACAATATGCCGTCTTTATTTAAAATCATGCGGTATCAGATAGAAAAAATGAGTAAAATGGTCCCATTACTTCCTCGCTTTAGAGTAGGTGGTACGACGGTGATGAAACCCTACAAAATTAAATACTTTTTTAAGTAAATTATAATTTTTTTCAAAGTTTTAGAGAACGTTGAGTGCAATCAGTCAAAAAATGTCAGTTCAATTTACACTTAAAATGTACTTACTTTTTATGGTCAATTTAACTCCACTTTTTCTGTCTCTGTGCACGTGAAATTGCTCACAAGCTTAAAATACATTTTTTGCATTTAATTTACAATTTATATTAATGTCGTCTTTTTTTAATGTGCAATGTGAGTACATAATTAGTTCAGTTTTTACTGTTCAATATTTCATTTAAAGAGAACTTGAAATTTACATGCAACTAACATGCAAAATACATTTAATTGGATGCACCGAAAGTGTCTAGCACCGAAAGTGCCTAGCACCGCCTAGCTCAGCACCGAATTGCCTAGCATCGAATTTTCTTGTACCTAGCACCGAAAGTGCCTAGCACCAAAACTGCCAAGCATAGAAAGTGCCTAGCATCGAATTGCCTAGCACAGAAAGTGTCTAGCGTCGAAAATGACATAGTCTTTTTCATGTATTTTTTAGAAGGGTCTATTATAGTTAGTTATACGGTATAAAATTATAGTTATTAAACATATATGAAAAATACTAAAATGTCATTTTCGGTGCTTAGCAAATCGATGCTAGACACTTTCAGTGCAAGGCAATTCGGTGCTAGGCAATTTAATGCTAGGCACTTTTGACGCTAGGACATGCTCCGATTTAATTTCGTCTTGGTCCTTTACTGTGATTTTTTGCATTCTATTCGCAATTTAAACTGATATTATCTGAAACATATCAATATAACTAGCCTAGTGCTAGTCTAGCCTATCCAAACCAAGCCGTCCTACTCACTCCTGCACGTGCTTAGTCCATTTGGGGAGGCGGCGACTGACGAGATAGGGCGAAACTACAGATTTTGCCTACGGGATCTGTAGTTTTTCCAGTAGGTTTGCCGTTTGGTTAACCTAGAACCCTAGAAAAAAAACATTGGTTATGAAACGAATAACATCGCCTAGGATTGGACATGGAAAAACGGCAACGAACAATGAATAACGATATGTTGATGGCATTTTGGAATGTTAGAACCCTTCTAAAACCAGGTGGATTGAGAATTTTGACAGATGTTTTAAGAAACGCGAAATAAGACATAACAGCTGTTCAAGAGACAAGATGGCCCCTGCAAAATCGGTCTAGTAGTAGAGACTATGATTTCTACTATAGCCTGAAAAAAGGCGGTCCAAGAGAATTTTTTATGAGATTTATAGTCGTGCGGGAAGAGCAAGAACATCTGTTATTGGTTTCAATTGATGAGCGTTTATGCACCCTTAGAATTAAGAGTGCATTTTTTAAAATCACCCTCATCAATGCACATGCACCGACGTCAACAAGCTGAAAGAGGACAATAAAAAAGCTGTATGTATGCAATTTGGAAGAGACATTATTGTTGGAATCGTATAACTATGAATGTACAATACATGACATGTGGAAGCGATTGAAGCAAAATATGGAAAAGGCCAAGTAGGAGATTGAAAGATGCACTGACAGCTGATTTAAGAACTCTCTTAGTTAATTGGAGAGCGTTGGCGGTGAATATATGTCCACCTGGCGGCAGATGTTAAACGAGGCTCAGACTAACACCCTGTTGTAGGCCAGTTTAAAGAAAGATCTGCAACATAGAATTGTACAACTGAGATTGCATCGATTTACGCACACAAAAGTCAGCAAATTGCACAGGTTTTGGCGTACAATTTACGTATATTTTATGTGCATCTCAATGCAATTTTCTCAATTTGCTGACATTTGTGTAAGAAAATCGATGCAAATCTATTATGAAAAATTCTATTAAAATTTATGTAAATTGCAAATGCAAAAAATCACAGAAAAGAACATAAGCCAAGTATTTTGCACGCTAGTTGCATGTAAAATGCAAGTACTGTATCAATGAAATAATGATCTACCAAAGAACTCAGCCTAAATTATTCTGAATGTGAGTATAAGGTGATAGTCAATCAGTCCCTTAGTTATAGGTGCACAGCTTGAAGGGCTCTTTTGATCGCAGCTTCCTGAACATTATTGAAATCTCCTTCAATATCCATGAACCAACCTTTGCTGTATATATAGTCTATATGAATCGGGATAATTTTTATATTAACACTTCTCATGAGTCTTTTGCTATATTATGACTTTTCGTATGTATTTCTGTAATTCAAAAATATAAAGTATTACTCCTTTAATTTTCTTTTATTTACAAATTTTCCCAATATTTTCTCAAAAAAAAAAAAAAATATTAAAAAATACAGAAAAAACAATAAAACAAGAAAAAAGTGAATAATATGTATATCGTATATATGTATATGTGTTGTGATTGATAATTATTTCATTAATTAATTAAATATATTATAATTATGTATAATATATTAATTGAATATTATTATTCTAAAAAAAGAAGAAAACAAAATATTATTAAACAAAAAAAAAATAATGAATAAACAAAATGAAACATTTTTTGAAGAGCTTTAAAAAAGACAAAAAATAATAATTAAAAAAAAAACAAACAATAAACAATGTGGAAAACTTTTGTGGGACCTTCATATATAAAAATAAAGTAAAAACTAAAAAAAAAACAAATTTCACACTTAAACTTAATCTATAATATACATATAACTATACATAAAATATTAAGTATATAAAAATTAATTAAACATTTTTTAAATTTGCTTAATTTTTCCCTCTTTTCCACAATTTTTTTTAACTAATTATATATATTCGAATAAAGTTTTCCTTGACATATATTTAAAAATGATTAGTTTTTGTTGTTTCTAGCAACGAACTGTTTTTATTTTTTAAATATTCTTTCCATTAAACAATTTATTCAATAAAAAAAATTCCAAAAACCACAATTTTTTTTTAAATTAAAAAACACAAAATATGATCTCGATACATTTTCTTTCTTTCTAAAAAATAAATTCTTAAAAAAAAAAAAAAATTGTTTTGGTATACATGTCGAAATATGTGATTAATTTTAAATCCTGTTTTTAATATGCGATTTTGTTTTTACTTTAAAATTAAAACTTTTTATTTTTATAAATTTTTTAACTTTACTTTTTATTTTTAAATTATTTTTTTTTATTTTGTTTTTCTTATAATTTAACCCTATTTTGTATATACATCGCAGTTTACCCTATCATATAATTATATATCATTATAAATTTATTAAAACAATAATTGTTATTAATTATTTACAGATAAACAAAATTAATAAAAATAAAAAAGAAAAGAAAATGATAAAAAAAACACATTAAAAATATTGATACAGTATTTATTATAAAATATATATTTAAAAAATAAATTAAAAATTAATAAATTCAAAAATAAAATGCGAAGATGCGACGAGAAAAGATGTTGAAATAAATAAGAAAACAAAGAAAAAAACTATTAATTAGAAATATATTATAAATATAATTTTAAAAATTAAAGAAAAAAAGGAAAATATAAAAAAAAAATTAAAAATCTGTCTTTTTCTATCTCTTTTTAAGCGAAAAAACATTTTTTTTTTTTAAAAACTTTTGTAAAAAAATTAAAAACCAATTTTTCAAAAATATTTAATAAACAAATATTGTCGTGGAAGGAATGCAATCTTGTAGCAATGCGATAGTGAACTCGTTGAGCTTTTAAAAGCCACATGAATTGGATGTCAGTGAAGCCGAGAGATAAATATACCATCTTGAAGATTATATCCATTCAACGCAGAGCGATAGACCATCAATTTCAACGTATAGAGAGGATGAATCTTCTCTTAAGAAGGGCCGTCTACTTTATTTAGGAGTTCATGTTAAATCGACAGATTTTATTCGAGAGAAAGGACATCCCTATTTTTCGAAAAAAATCAAAATTTTAAATGTACGGAAAAACAGTCTAAGTAAAATGGCAACAGCACTAACAACTACTGTTAATTCAGGAATCGTGGTTATCTAATAAGAAAATTGACGACTTAAATAACAGTGGATCCATTGTATTATATAACGGCAGCGTGCAAAATTCCCGAATATGTACCTTGTTGTCAGATGGCTAGAAGCAGTTCTGCTTACTGATCTTTCAAGTCATGATCTCACTCGCTGGAGATGATTTTAGAAACCAGTGTATAAGATCTATTATACTTCCTGTCATCTGGGTATCGAAAAAGTCGGCTCACAGCCACTCACAACTCTAAAACGGTAAAGTGGTAATAAACTAATAAGTTTCTTGCCACCACGATCGTAGTACTACCACAGAGTCTTTAATCAAAATCTGAAATTATTGTTAAGCTCTCTGACGCACATTTATTTAAAAAAAAATTAGAGATGCATACAACATATGAATTATATAATTTATAATAGAATGCCAGCGTGCAGTAAAAATAGTAAATTCAAGATAATTAAAAATGAAATGAGCAAGAAAAATTAAAAACTTAATATCTAAAAAAGACAAAAAAACGTAATAACAATAGATATGAAATGAGAAGCACACATAGAATTTTCTCCCAAAAGTGGAATTGTTGATATATTAATATAAAGCTATAAACCACGAACTTAACTTTCCCTCGAAAGAAGATCACCAAAAACCAGTCCAAACAACACCCATCTCCACCCAAGTACATACATGAAACCCAAACCTAACACAACACCAGTCCAACACTGACGTCGCAACGCAAAGAAAATGAAAATTACACCAGCGCTATTAAATAGTGGTAGACAAATACTGCAGACCACTGATCGCCAAACAGCTGCCACAGAAAACCAGCCAAATGGTTATCCGCAAGGAAAATCGGCATTAGGGCCGCTACACCAATCTCACCATCTATAATAGATAGTGCAAAGATGCTTAAAACATAAGTCCCTGAAAGGTGTCATCGAATATACCCGCCTCAAAGCCACGGGTAAGGAATTCCACAGGTTGACACCGCGAACAAAGAAACTAGTTTTTGAAAAGAACCTTGGCAAAATTACCTTGAAAGTCCTAGATGAGACTGACAAACGTAATTTTTAAATAAGTAGGATGGATATTGAGAGGTCAATAGCTTAAACATAAAAGTACACATCCTAAAATCATAATATTTAAGTAGAGAGCAACTAAGTATTTTGTCTGTATTTAGATCATCTGGTCTGGGCTACGAATCATAGAGACTAGAAACTTCTTGTTACAACCGATTTAGAGGTGTTAAGCCGTGGCTGTAAGCCGCTTTTTGTAATACCCAGCATTTTAAATGTTTTTGCAGTTTCAAACAATTTCTTTTCACATCGAATATTCTATATTTTTGATTTAATATGCAATTTCATCTTTATCACTTATTATGCGATAATATAAATAGCCCAAGGACAGCGATAAAGTTATAAACTTTCTTTTTTGTAAAATTGTACATTAAAAACGCTACATGTATATATCAAAAATTTTAAATCATCGCGATACTTTCCATAATATAGTGTTTATGTATAGTGTATAGGTCATTCATATAATAAACATGTAATGTGACAGATTTAATTGCTACTACAATTTATCATCATGCCTCTTTATGCACACAAAATTACGCAATAATTAACATTATTTTCCATGTACATTATCCCTATATCTAAAAAAAATGCCTCATTCATCGCTGCACACACAGTCAATCTATGTTAATAAAATACCAAATCCTCAAACGAACCGGGCATTCTAAAGACTCACAGTGAGATAAGCATAACATTCCTCATAGCTTCAATTGTGTGCCTCTGTCATTTGATACCGAAGCGGGTGTGAATTCGAAAAGCACGACAAGCTTTTGGTATGTTTGGGAACATAATATAATGGAGTAACGACAAAATCTTGGATTGCGTTAGTCATTTTTCCATGTTTCACAACCATATAGCAAGACAGAAAGACACATCGCCTTGAATCTTCTAATTTAAAAAAAAATTGATGGAGATCTCATTTTTTTTTTAAATTAGAAGATTTAATACGAAGTGTCTTTCTTTCATGCTATATATATTAGGGTGGGCCGAAACATGCAAAATTTATAAATTTCAAACAAAATAGTGCGGAAAAGTTGTGTATTAAAAAAATAAAAATTTCATCATATTTTTTAATTTTTTTAATTTAAGTCTAGATGTCGCGCCTGTGAGTTGAAATCCTGAGATCTCTATGGGAGGG